>PVJS01014845.1:0-39752 GCA_004027185.1 Glis glis | reverse complement strand
CCTCCGGTCTCCGCCTCCCAAAGTATTGGGATTACAAGCGTGCACCACCATGCCCGGCTTTTATTTTTTATTTTGAAACAGGGTCTTCACTTGGTTGCAGAGGGCCTCGCTATAAGTAGCTAGGCTGGCCGTGAACCTGTGATCCTCCTGTCTCAGCCTCCCAAGTACTGGGATTACAAGCATGCGTTACCACGCCCAGCTATGAATCTGGGTTTATACCTGTAGTAGTGTTTCAGTCTGTTTGCTACCACTGCTGCTTTCTTCCTCCCTCCTCCTGCTCCTCCTCCTGCTCCTCCTCCTCCTCCTCCCTTTCCTCCTCCTCACCCTTCTCTTCTTTTCCATCTCATAAGCCCTTGACTCCAGTGTAATACCGCTTATTCATTCAGTGAACGTGTCGACACCTACTTGCTGCCCCTCCCCACTCCACCACTTCTTTGCAACTCTTCCTGTTAAGGTCACCAGAGATCTGCATCTTGACAAATTCCATGGCCAGGTCTCACTCCTCATCTTTCTCAGCTTCCCAGCAGTATTTGGACTCCCTGTTCATCAGCTTTCTATGACTTTAACAAAATATATTTTATAATAAAGTTAAAAAGAGGGAGGGTTCATTTTGGCTCATAGCGTGGGAGGTTTCAGCCATGGTTGGTTAGCCTGTTGCTTTGGGGCCTGTGGCGAGGCAGCCCATCAAGGCAGGAGCATGTGGCAAAGTAACATACTTACCTCATGGGGGCCAGGAAACAGGAAGAGGAGGCTGTCAGAGTCCCAGTATCCCCTTCAAGAACATGCCCTTAGTGACCTAAGACCTTTCGCTGGGCGCCACCTCCTGAATGTTCCACCACCTCCCAGTAGTGCCAAACTGAGCACTAAGCCTTCAATGCATGGACCTTTGAGGGACAATTAAGATCCAAGCTTAACCCGGGTGTGGTGGCGCACACCTGTAATCCCAGTACTTGGGAGACTGGGACAGAAGGACTGCAGATTTGAGGCCAGCCTCAGCAAGTTAGCGAGACCCTTAGCAATTTAGTGAGACCCTGTTTCAATATAAAATAAAAGACAAATAAAATAAAATAAAAGACAAAACGGATTGGGGGTGAAGCTCAGAGGTAGAATGCCCCTGGGTTCAATCCCCAATGCCACAGGGTAGAAAAAAAGGGATGGGGGGAGCAACTTTAGCAAGTTCTTCTTGAAACACTTTCCTTACTTGGCTTCTGGGACATCGCAACCACTCTTTCCTCCTTCCTCCATGACTACTCTCTCCAGGCTACGGATTGAAGTGCCTGAGATCTTAATTTATGTCTCTTCCCCACAACACACTATTTCTAGGGCAGTGGTTCTTAACTTGGCTTGAGCTGCTTTAAAAAAAGAAATTTAGGCCTTATCCATGTCTAATCAATCCAGAATCTTTGGGGAATACCCACGGGCATTAGTTTTTGGTTTGTTTTTATATTTGTTACCTGTTAGAACAATGTGCCACCAGAATTGAGAATCTGGGTGATTCTAGATCCATGGAACAAAAACCAACTTCTGGCCAATTACTCTCCAAATTAACCTTCTTAAGACATCTTCTCTGAACTCCAGACTTGATGATTCTGTTGTTCATTTTCCACTCCCACTAGAAACGGGCATCTTGCTGCACACTTCTCCCCGCTCGCCCGCCTTTGCCGGGTTTGCCTTTCTCACTCAGAGCGTCCGCGCAAGGCTCTCAAGTCTCAGTTCTAGGGCACCTTGGTTCCTCTCATCCCTGCACTCCATAGCTCACCTAACAGAAAGTTCTGTTCATTTTCCCTTCCAATTATAAGTCCCCCAAATTCCACCACTTCTCCTGTTACCGCCATTTTTCTTCTCAATAACCTCTGTATCTCCCGGCTTCCCCGTGCCTTTTCCCTTGTCCCTCTCAGACAGTTCTCAGGGTGTCTGCGTGGTCTTATACCCTGCCACAGGGACTTGATGTGGCCTCTGCCCATTCTCCAACCTCGGTCCCCTCCACCAGCCTCCCTACTCCAGGCGGACCGTGCCGATCGCCTGGCTGTCCCTCAGACTTGGCAAACGTGTTCCCACCTCAGAGCCTTTCACCCTCCCTTGGCCCTAGACTGTGCCTTAGCTCTGTCCTCGTTTTTCTCATGTTCCTGCTCAGATGTCCTTTCAGGAACTACACACACACACACACACACACACACACACACACACCAGCACTAATCTGTGCTTGGCATCACTATACACACACACACAGCACTAATCTGCTCTTGGCATCACTATACACGCACACACATACACACACACACCAGCACTAATCTGCGCTTGGCATCCTGTTTTCCTGGCTGTTTCACTAGCCCTCTTCTCTTGTCACTGCTCTTTCCCTCGCACTGTGAGCAGTGCTCATACGTAGCAAATGACCAGTAAGTACTTGTGACTGAGTAATGAGGTGCCAGTCCTTGAGGCCTGGTTTCAGAACGTTGGTGTTTTGCCACTGCTGTGGTGCTTGGCCCCTTTCCCAGTGTGGGAGAGGACTGTGCTGGCTATAGCCAGCATCGACTGCTAAGTTTATCTCAGGACCTACTCTCAGCGGGGCCCAGTGGTGCACTCCTGTAATCCCAGTACTTGGGAGGCTGAGACAGGAGGATTGCAGATTTGGGTCCAGTGCGTAGTAACTTAGCCAGACTCTGTTTCAAAATAAAAACTAAAAAGGGCTGAGGGTGTAGCTCAGTGATAGAATACCCCTGGGTTCCACCCCAGTCCGAAAAAAAAAGAAACAAATAAAAAAACCTATTCTCTTCCTGCTGCCTCCCTTTTGGCCCCCTGACCACTTTCAAATGTCTCCAGACGTAAACAGGCAGGGGGAGAAATAGAGCAGGGTCTGGCCTTTCAGTGATCAGTGGACACCTTTCGGGTTTTCTCTTCCCGACTACTCAGGGCATGCCCTGATTTGTGTACACAAACCTGTCCTTGATCGTCTGTGCTCCTGATTGTCCTCCTCCCTGTCTCCCTTCTTCCAGTCTCCCTTGTGGGCTCCTTCCTCTGTCTCGTCCATCCCTTTAAACGTTGTTATTCCTTAGGCTCTGTCTCGGTTCTCTGCCCTTCCTATTCTCTGCTCATCACTCTCTCCCTTGAGATCCGATCTGTTCCTAGAATTTCAGATTCTCTATGTGCCAATGACTTCCACATTTATATTTCAAGCCCAAGCTCTTATCTGAGTTCTAAATCCACATACCTAGCTGCAAAGTGCTAAGCAGCGTTTCACAGGCAACTCAAAGTCCATGTGAATAAAGCTCAACCTCTAGTTTTCCCCTCAGCTAATGATCCAGGTGACCGCTCAGAAACCTGCAAGGCATCTTCCCTACCACTCCCCAGTCACGGTCAGTTGCACATATTGTCTGTTCTCTCATTAAATAACTAAAGAATCTGGACACTGCTTGTCACTGGCCACTGCCACCGGCTAAGGCCAAGCCACCGCCACCCTCTCTTACCTAGAGCATTCAAGGGCCGCTGACTGACCCTTCCTCACCATCTGTGCTGCCCTTGGTCTTTAGAAACGTCCGTCTGATTGCGTCATCCCCTGCTTCCGATGCCTCGTTGAGGTTTTGATAAAGTCCCAACTCTTTTAATAGAGTTTATAAGACCCATAATAATTAGTTCTCAAACTGGCTCTACTTCTTGGAGTTTCTTAGAAGTATCTGCCTCTCTTGCCAGGCATGGTGGTTGCAGGCCTACAATCTCAGTACTTGGGAGGACGAGATAGGAGAATCTCAGGTTTACAGGTTCGAGGTCAGCCTCAGCAATTTAGTGAGACCCTGTTTCAAAATAAAAATTAAAAAGGGCTGGGGGTGTAGCTTAGGGGTAGACTGCCTATGAATTCAATCCCCAGTACCAAAAAAAAAGTAAAATAAAAAATAAAAGGGTCTGGAGGTGTAGCTCAGAAGTAGAATGCCCCTGGGTTTAATCCCCACCACCACACACACAAAAAGTATCTGCCTCTCTTAATCCACAACCACAGCCCCACCCCAATACGTATATGCACCTCCTCTGGCCCCCTTGTTTATCATTTATCCTGAAGTCTAGCCCAAGGCACGATTCAAAGAAGCCTCAATAATATTTGTTGAATGAATATGGGAAGACAGTGGCCCTGGATAGTTGTTGCCAGTGTCCTCAAATTGGAATTTAATTTGCCTTAAAAATTTAAAGTCTTCCAGAGCCAGGTGTGGTGGCGCACACTTGTAATCATAGTACTTGGGAGGCTGAGACCGGAAGATTGGGGTTCGCAGCCAGCCTCAGCTACTTAGTGAGGCCCTGTTTCAAAATAAAGAATAAAAAAATAGGGCTGGGGGTGTAGCTCAGAGGTAGAATGCCCCTGGGTTCAATCCCTGGTACCTCAAAAAAGTAAATAAATAAAGTCTTCCAGAATTAAAAACTTGCATTTTATTTTATAGTTCCGTGTTTTTGTTTTGCTCTGCTCTGTATTTTCCAGAGGATTATTAAAACAAAGCTAAAAGAATTACATCGGATTCTGTCAGCACGTCGTTTTCAATGCGTGCCCTTTGAATGGCCTGAGTGTTGAGCTTAGGAAGCTGCCGACTGGGCTCCTGGGAACGAGTCGTGCAGAGCCCATCACCACCGCTGGCTGAACGGGCCTCTGTGGGGAGCTTTTCCACCCTGGGCTTGTGCAAGTGGAAGGCAGAGTACCTGGACTTGTTGTGACTTGTCTGGACTGTTTACTAAACTCTCAAACCTGTTTGGGAGGAAGACTTGAAACAATGGCGTTTGAGTCTCGTGCGGGTAATCTCACTTCTAAGACATAAGCAAGAACTTAATCACATTTTACCTGTAACAATAAAGGTGAGGCCGCTGGTCTCAGTTTTAATGAATCCAGAAGGGAACAGGGAAGGTTTTGTCCTGAGAAGACCCAGGTCCGCTGTCCCATCCTGGGATCAGAGGGGCCTGAGAGTAAGCGCTGAGTCAGAGAGATCAGCAAAAAAAGGAATGACACACTTCCTGCCCTAACTTCTAGGGAGTTTTTCTGGTTTGTTTTTCTGTTTTGCTTTGAAGATTCCCTGAAAAAGAAGATTGCCCAGACTGTCTCCTGAGCAGCAGCCTCTACTGATCTTCATGAGATCACAGGATAGCCTCCCTACTATACTTTCTTCTAACTCAGTTTTTAAAAATCCTCTTTTCCTTGTTTCGAAAGTATCATATGTTTATGTAATTATCAACTATAATTTTTTTTTTTTTTGCGGTACCGGGGATTGAACCCAGGAGCGTTTTACCTCCGAGCAACACTCCCAGCCCTATTTTTTATACTTGATTTTGAAACCGGGTCTCACGAAGTTGCGGAGGGCCTCACTAAGTAGCTGAGGCTGGCCGTGAACCCGGATCCTCCGGTCTCAGCCTCCCAAGTACTGGGATTACAAACGTGCGCCACCACTCCCGCATCAACTATAATTTGACCAAAAAAATTACTCCTTATTTTTATTACCTAGAAAAAATATATTGCAAACATCATCACTTACACTGTTCTTTTTTCTGCATGCCTATAGTTTTGCTCTACAAAAAATGATGTACTGCCTAATATAATTTCTTTGGTTTTATATATTGCTCTGCAGCCTTTGTGAAGAGTTCTCAAGTTATTAATTACAAGGTCATTTTCAAAGATGGCATTACGTGCCATTATATGGACGTGCTGTAATTCACTCAGCCAGTTCCCATTTGGATGGGAGCTCTTCTCGGTTCTCACACTTGTCATATCCTGCACAATTTCCTTGCACTACAGCTGCCCACACTTGTCTCTGTTTCATTGGCTGTATTCCTGGAAGTGGTTGAAAGGGCCTGTGGAGTTTTAAGGGTTTTGATCTTTATTACCATTTTGCTTTCCAGATATTTGTCCTGTTTTACATTCCCACCATGTGATGCAGACTTCTTCCCAGGTCCTCTATGGCCTGCATATTCTAGCCTTCACCTAACTCTGCCTCCTACACTGTGGCCGCCGTGCTGTGGCCCCTGGGGCGCACCATGCTTGTCCTGCCTCTGGCTGTAGCCCAGGTCTTCCTGCTGCTCAGAGTGTGTGCCTCTGGTTGTCAGAGCACACCTCCAATGGTGCTGCTGCCCGTGTCTCCATCACAACTCCCCGCTCACGTCTAGCCTATTTGTTTTATTTTATTTATTTGTTGACTTATCTGCCACCTCTTTCTCACATCTAATGTCGGTTTTGTAGGACAGATGACCCCCAAGTCCCAATCATCTAAGTCAGTACTGGGTAAATGCAGGTGGATCTTGTTGAGTGACTTAAGAACTCTCCCAATAGTCTAGGAACATGTAGTGTAATAGGGCCGAGGAGATGTGTGTAGCAAGGGCTCTCTGTTGGGGCGACGTGTAGTGAATGCTATAAGAAAGTTCCCTAGTGGCACAGAGAGACAGGAACGTGGCGGGGGACAGGCTGCGGGGGTCCTGAAAGGCCTTGTCTGAGCTGAGCTTGGAGCCGCTGCATTTTGCAGCTGATTGTGGTGAAAAGGATTTGAGAGGCTGAGGAAGGCAGGTTAGCAGAGGCTGGGAGACAGAACAGTGCTTAGCATGACTGGGGCGGGGGGTTCAGGACAACGTTGGATCCTGTGTTAGCACTTGGATCCCTGGCAGCAGGGATTTAAGAAGATATTCCATGTGAGCAACTAATTGGAAGGAGCTGTAGGATGAGCCTGAAGTAGGATGGGCGATGGGGCTGGAAATGAGGGGAAGGCGGAAGGGGGCATTTTGGCGGTGGGAGGCATCAGAACTTGGTGGCCGCTGGGAGAGTGGGGCCCATGCCCACCTGAGGTTTCAGGTCTCAGTGACTGATGAGAAGATGAGATGCAGAGTTCCAAAAGAGAAGGTGTTTTAAGGCAAGGAAGCTTATGAGTTTGGCTTCGGCCCACGCCTTTACTGTATGAGTTAACGTTTTCCAGACCCACCTATCCTGGGAGTCCACCTTTGCACTGAAGAGCCCTGGGCGACAGGAAGATAGCCGAGGGGAGATAGAAACGGATAGCCCTGGGCAGGGGACTCAGGGCTCCGTAACCCCCTCGTCATCTGTAAGAACAGGACTGCATTGTGGAGGGGAAAATGAGCTCTAGCCCTTTTCCAGGGGAGGAGAAGTAGTTTTCTGAAAGGGTGTGCTCCCAGATCCCCACTGGGAAGGAGTGTGTTTGCCATCAGCCTTGTTGCTAGGCAGATTTGTCACTGTTGTGAGGCTGAGGAGGATGGGGGCGGAAGACCTGTGGCCTGTGTAGTACATGAACTTCTGGGCTCTGTGTACAAATGGGATTAGACCCAGAACTGGGTGATACATCATCTTCCCCCTGCAAGCATTCAAAATTGATGTGTAGGGTTTTTGTTTTTGGTACTAGGGATTGAACCCCAGGGCTATTCTACCTCTGAGCTATGCCTCCAGCCCTTTTTATTTTTTATTTTGAAACAGGGCCTCATTAAGTTGCTGAAGGTCTTGCTAAGTCACTGAGACTGTCCTCAAACCTGTGGTCCTCCTGTCTCAGTCTCCCAAGTACTGGAATTACAGGCGTACGACACCACGCGCGGTGATGTGTGTTTTTATGGGGGGGATGAGAAAGAGAACTTGACTCAGGACATGTTGAAATTTCTGATTGCTCTGTAAATTGAAGTTTCTGAGAATCGTTGTTATTAATTAGGTTTGTAAATAGCCACATGGGTAAAGCTACACAATGACAAGCTCTCTGACCTCTCGGGGGGGATGGAGAGTAGAGCTGCTTGGCGGGCACTCTCTGAAGGTTGCCTTTTCAAGAAACTACCTTTCTGCCTGCCACCTTGAAAGCAAAGGAAAAAGGAAATGAAAATGGGAGACGCTCAGATGAGAGAAGACAGCAGAACTCAGTGAACATGTGGCCGTCCAAACAGAGAGGAATAGGGGCGACGGAGTGACAAGATGGCGGTGGTAGCCAGAGAGGCCAAAACAAGACAAAGAATAGGTTGGACCAGGTGTGGTGATGCACACCTGTAATCCCAGCTACGCAGGAGGCTGAGGCAGGAGGATGGCAAGTTTAAGACCAACCTTGGCAACTTAGCAAGACCCTGACTCAAAATAAAATAAAAAGGGCTGGGGTGGTGACCCGGTGATAGAGTGCCTGTCTAGCGTGCACACGATCTGGGTTTAATCCCCACCACTGGGAGGAAGAAGAAAGCAGCCTGGTGATGGAGGGAGCTTGGAAATGGATAGATGTCAGCGTGCGAAATATCTTAGGTTTTTCCTTATTAACTGGAAATTCTAGAAATTTATAGAGAAATTTACTCCACAACTGGATAGTTTCTCTTGGAAAATTGAGAGTTTAATTAGTTTAGTATTTTATTTCTGGAGATTGTATTCCATTTTACAGGAAGGTTTGCAGTGCAAGAATGCTATAAAATGTCAGGACTCTGTTTGTGTTCAGTTCCGTGGAGAATAAACCACACTCAGGTTGCAGTGTACCTATTGCAGCCGGCGCTTGGTGCCTGTTTGCTTTCCCGATGCTGACGTAGTGTGTTCACTGGTGGTGTGAGTGTGAAGAGAGACTTGGGTGTGACTCACAGGAAGGGGACCTCAGTGCTCAGGGCTCCTGCGATGGGCTCTTGCCACAGCAGTGTGATTTGGGCCGTGGCTTTCAGCAGCCTCCTTGTGCGGCCCTTGCTTGTGAAATGAGTTTAGATGGTATCAGAGGTCTTGCCAACACTGAAATTATGTGATTCTAAGAGAGAAACTAGGACATGATTTTTTTTTTCTTCTAAGAGTAACTTTTTTTTTGCAGTACTGGGGATTGAACCTGGGAGCATTCTACCTCTGAGCTACACCCCCACCGTCCTATTTTTTTTTTTATTCTTTATTTTGAAACAGGGTCTTGCTAAGTTGCAAAGGGCCTCACTAAGTAGCTGAGGCTGGCCACAAACCTGCGTTCCTCCTGTCTCAGCCTCCCAAATATTTGGATTATAAGCGTGCACCACCACGCCCAGCCTTAAGCCTTAAAAGTAACATTTTAATAAAACATGGAGATGCATACTAGATGATAGAAAGGCCTGCCTTCCTGCACTTACGTTTTGTGCAGCTGTTTGGGCGGGGGGCCCTGCGTGGTGACAGACCTGGGGAACCTCCACTCTGCCCGCCTCTCGGGCCAGCACTGACCCCAGCAGCGCCCTTCACACTGTCTGACTCACCACCCTACTTGGAGTTGGAAGGTGAGTTGCCAGATGTTCTAGTTCCCAAGTCGTCCCCCTCTCTGTGCTTTCTGTTTGGTGAACGGAGCATACCATATTCATGGTGTGATACAAAGAGAAAAAAGCCAACAGATGTGGACGGAGACATACCTGGGTTCAGATCTCAGCATTCCAACTGAACAGATACAGTCTTTTATGGGGCCCAGTTTCCTCACCTGTAACCTGGGATAATTGTGCCCCCTCCTAGGTCCTTGGTGAGGACTGGGTGAATCACAGGAAGGTACGGCGTGTCCTGTGGGGCCTGTGGCGGGTGCTCAGTGGTGGGACTTCCCCAGCCTCACGTAGGCAGGACCACATACTCCTGCACCCAGGCAGGGCCTCCCTGAGGGGAAAGGGTGGTTCTGTTGTCTCTGCTGGTTCTTTCTGTTTCTAGAAAACCCCCATAAGCATGTTGCCAATCTCAGGCACTGAGTCTCCTAGAATAATTCCTTCTCAGCCAACCTTCCTCCCTGCTTCACCGAGGGTCCTTCCTCCTTGAGAAAGAAGAGAGAGACAAAGAAGAGCGAGTTAAACAGAGGAGGCGGCTCTGGTGGGGGCCGTTGGCAGAGGTGGCAAGGGTGGGGCCTGGGCAGAAGAAGAGGATGCAGAGGGGACTGAAGGAAGAGAGGAAGGTTGGGCAGAAAGACAGAAAAGGAAATTGATGTTGGCAGTCATGGGATGGTGCACTCAGGACGAGGGAGCGAGCGTCTTGGGAATGACACGCCATGGAGGTCAAGGCGTTGCGTAGACGGTTTCAGTTCTGTTGGGCTCCAGAATCAGATGAAATAAATGAAGATGTCTGTGTCACGCAGGCACACATTTAATTACTCTTGTGGTGATTTTGTTGAATGTGCTGATGACAAGGATGTGGGTGGCTGTAAAGGAAATATTTTCCTTGGGGTGTGTAACAAGCAGTTGATGAAATGAGGGCAGCAAGAGTGTGTGTCTGCAGATTCCTCCGGGAGGGTAGGGGTTCGGCCTCGTGCCTCTCTTCTCAGCCCTGCCTGTCTTGCTGGGCCCTGTTGAGTATGCTGTGTAGCCTCTTGCTTCGCCATGCTCTTTGGAACCTGGGATTGACACCCACTTTCACTGGGTGTGGGGAGAATGCAGTGATTTAAGTGATAGCGCCCTGCTGTGAGATGCTAGATAGCATGGTATGCATGCTACAGAAGAGGAGGCTCTGGCTTCCTAATGGCTGCTGTCATGTGGCTGCCACGGGATGGAGGGGAAGCGCCTGATCCGATGGCCCTGAACCTCCCTAAGGAAGGCTTACCAGGTGTCACCGTGAGCTCCTCAGGGCCTTGCTGGCTGCGCTCCCCTGGGCCCGGGTGCTGAGCAGCCCTATGCTACCGCTGCAGAGCTGTGCTCACCTCGAAGAGGACCAAGAGTCACCTGTGCTCCCCAGCACAAATCGCCTTAGGAAAGACAGGTGTGGACAGGTCCTCTGGCCACTGGCCTCTGGACAGTCTCCAGGGCTGGAAGTCCCGCCTGCTGAGAGCGTGGGTGATATATCTGCTCTGGGCAGCCAGCACGGTAGTTGCTCCTTCAACCTACCCAGAGTGTCTTTGTTTTACAGAAGGCTCCTCTTTAAGGTTTGACCACTCCACAGATAGTGACTTAAGAATCTTCCTGCTCTTCGGCCTCTGTGACTCTTTCCCCAACTGAAGGAGGATGAGCAGAACATAATTGCAAACACTGGACTGCTTTACACAACACACTTCCCATAGATCTGAGCATGGATGATCTGGTATCCCGATCTCAAGTGAGAAAGAGGGGGGTCTTAAGAGAATGCCCACCCAGATGCCTTGCTGTTTATTTTGTTGTTGGAGGACTTTATGAAGTCAAGAATGGTGCCCTTGGTACCGAGGCTATAATGTTTGCAGCCTTCTCTGCCCGCCTGGTGCTGGGATCTTTCTAGTGCCAGCTTGGGCCTGGAGCCTGGGTGAGGTCTTGGCCACTTACCTCGGCAGGTGTTTTGATGTGGGGCTGCAGGATGCTTCCCCCAGCCTACCCTTTGCCCAGCCGCACTAGGCTGCTCAGTCTCCCCCCAGTGGTAGTGGACAGAGCCGTTCCTGGTGACTACCCAGCCACACAGTGACCCAGTGACCGCTGAGGCCACATTTTAGGGAAATGTGAGACCTGTTCATCTGTTCAGATTTAGCATGTTTGCTCTTTGTAAATTACCCTTGAAATTGCCAATGAATCAATGTTTTGGAAGTCCTTGGGATTTAGAGTCCTGCACTTCCCCGAAGAGATCTCTCTTGATATCTTCTTTGATCCTTACTCTCTGATGAAGTTGTCAGAAGGGCCAGTCAGTATTTGGGGAGATGACACTTTTGTGAACACAGAAGGAGGGTTCATCGCCTTGTCTTGCCTTTTTTGCAGTGCTGGGGGTCAAACCCAGGGTTCGATCTTGCTAGGCAGAAGCCCTACCGCTGAGTTACATCCCTAGCCCAGGATGGTTTCTAAGGTATAAATTTAAGGTCTCTTCACACCTTGACGAGTTAGTCCTATGATAATGTAGGCTCAAGAAAATAAGAATTGTTTAGATGTGTTTGATTTGGAATCTCTTTTAGCCTCCTCCCCCAACTACTAGTAGGCATTTGGTTTTAATTCAGGTCAATAATAATGTTCATTACTACTTGAGAACTCACTGTACATCAGGCAATATGTTATTTATATCATGTTGTTCTCTTTAAATCTCGTAATTCTTTTTTTTTTTTTTTGTGGTACTGGGGATTGAACCCAGGGGCATTCTACCTCCGAGCTCTACCCCCAGCCCTGTTTTTTAGTCTTTGTTTTGAAACAGGGTCTCACTAAGTTGCAGAGGGCCTCACAAAGTAGCTGAGGCTGGCTGCGAATCCAGATCCTCTGGTCTCAGCCTCCCAACTACTGGGATTACAGGCGTGCACCACCACATCCGGCTAAAATCTTGATAGTAATTCTATGACATAGATGTTATTCTCATTTTATAGAAGTGCAAAATTGCTCAGAAAGGTTACATAACTTACAAGTCTACAAAACCAGAAAGTGCCATAAATGGAATTTGGACCAGTTCTAGCAGAGTTCAGAGAGCTTGTTCATTATATTCTAATTGGTATCTTTTTTGTTAGGAGCCTTGTAGGCTCAAGGCAGAATATTACTGCTACAGAGGATAAAAATAAAAACAAAAAGCATCCCATCTAATGGGGAGTAAGACCAATACACAACTAAAGATAATATAGGGACAATTGTGATAAGTATCAGAAAATGTCACCAAGAAAGTTCAAATGAAGTACTGTGGGAAAAGCTCAGATCATATATACTTAATTGGGGTCATCACGAAAATGCTTTATAGAAGTGGTTCTCTTGAAGTGGGCTTGGTAGGATGGGTAGACTCTTACCTGGTGGGGTAGAGAATGGAAAGATTTGTGATGGACTGCCAAATGCCCAGGTAAACAAGTAAGCTCCTAAAGAGACTATTAGATTGTATATATTGAGATGTGTGTATTATATACACGTGTGTATTGTGTGTGCCTGGATACACTCACACTTACATTCTTTATAAATCCTTACGTTCCCTTCAAAAGCAAAACGTTAATGACTGTAAGCAGCATCATTGTCCACATTACGTTCCCTAGTTCTGAGAACAAGAACACCTCTAAGCAATACTTACTATTAATAGACATTCATGTTTATACTGGCCAGGTAGGAATGAGGTATTTCTTTTTATTTTCTTTTTTTCCAGGCATCCGTAAATGGGGCCACTCCCTTTTTTTTTTCTTTAAGTATCTGCTTTTTTTTTCTAGCACGTTTAAACATTAGACTTCCTGCTCTGCTTGATTTTGAAAATCTCTCCCGTTTGCTGTCACAGGTAACGCAGTGTTTGTGTGTAGCCGTAGTTTACAGGTAGCAAGTTCAGGCAGCCACCTGTCCATCCCCATTGTGAACACGGACACCTCTCCGGACTCACAATTAAAGGCGACATCATGCATTCCACTACAAGTGACGAAACCCAGCACCCAGAATAACAAGCAGGACAACTTTTAGAGTGACTCGCTGGCCAGTGTCTCCTGCGCATTTGTTTGGTAAGCTCGTGGTGGATTTTTCAAAAGGACAGGACGAATTCTTTTGAACTCTGCTCAAGGGAGACTGACTTCTCCCGATGGTGAGGCAGATGCCCCAGCACACACATCAACAGGGTGGCTGCGTGAGTCCCTCACGTCTCTGTGACTTTACCAGGACACTGCGAAGCCGCCCTTCTGATTGAGCACAGGGAGAAAATGCTGAAGCTGGGTGAGTTAAGCCGTCCCCAGGCGATCTTGGCTTTGCTGGGTTTGTGGGAATGTTGCGGAATGATCAGATGACTGACTAACATGGTGTTGCTGTCTGCCAGGGGATATTATTTGGTCACGACTTTAGAGGGGACTGTGTTCAACAAATCACTGCTTTTCTTTTCCTGTGGCTCTGGATGTGAGGAGCCCTGGTACGTTGAGGGGGTGTGAGTACTGTGGGTGAATAAAACGGCGTCTGAAATTTTCGTATAGACAGTTTCACTTAGAAACAAATGAAGGATTGAAATGTTTCAGAAACGGGGCTCTGAAAAGATCAGATAACTTTTTTACTCCAAATTTCTTCATTACGTTTCCCATGCATTTATTAACTATAGAACCCCCTGCTTTTCCATGGTCCGGTTGCGGAGGTAACACAACGGCGTGACCTGTAGACACCAGTGAGCTTATTTCCAGTCTCCTATCGGGTAACTGTCAGAATATTATAGTTGCTATTTTTCTCTAACAGCCAGAATACAATTTTACCTTACATATAAAGCCTTTTATACTTTTAAAATAACACCGTGGGCTTGTTTTTAGCCATACTTAATGCTTCTACAAGTAGACTTGATTTTATTTTAAAGTAAATTGAAGCTGGGCACAGTGGCACATGCCTATAACCCCAGTATTTGGGAGGCTGAGATAGGAGGGTCGCAGGTTTGAAGCCAGCACACGGTAACTTGGCGAGACCCTGTTTCAAAATAAAAAAATAAAAAAGGCTGGGGGTGTATCTCAGAGGTAGCATGTCCCTAGAGTTCAGTCCCAAGTACCACCAATACATAAATAAAAAAATAAAAATAAAGTATATTGAATACCTCATCAAGGATTAAAGAGAGCTTTTTCAAAAGCCATTAAAGTTATATTGTTATGTACACACTTTAAGTCTATGCATAATACTTGCTTAAACATATCTAAAACTTTTCTACTCAAAAGGGTTTCTGAAGCTTACATTGAACACTAGGAAAAAACTAGAAATTAGAAGATATAGGTGGGCGCTGGTACATCTAGTCTTTGGGCTCATTAATTGAACCGTGGGCAGCCAGTACTATTTGGTAGAGTCATTCTATCTCTTGGATGGAATGTGGCCACCTGCACATCATTTATGTGAAATAAACATTTGTTTAACAGATTCCAAGAGCTGTACATATGAGTCTCTTTACAGAGAATACATATACATATCCACATATACATTCTACTTGATATATAAAATGGTTATGTGTCTGTGACTGTACCTTGTGGCGTCTAGACAGTTAGAATCAGAGCCAGCTTTGCTTGGGAAGGTTTGATGGGAGAAGGGACTTTGGGGTCGAGTTCCGAAGGGAGGATGAGTAATGGACGTTGTCAGGGAGAAGCAGACGTAAAGTTTCTAGGCTGGAGTGATTAAGTCATGTGTATGCATGGGGAAGCATGAACCGTTTGTGAGCAGACTGTAAATTAGTGGTTGAAAATAGACAAGCTAAACGTGAAGGGAGCAAGGTGGTGAGAGCCAGGCAGACAACCTGAGGGGCCCAGAGGGGCCCAGACCCTCTCTACTCTGTGGCGGGTGAAGGTCCCCCTTGGATGCCAGCACGTCTGCCCACGTCGCCATCTAGTGGAGCTGGCTGAAATGCATGTGCCAGCTCCACCAGCCTGTCTCCCTTCAGGACCATCTTGGCAGTAGGGAAACTTCTCCGGGGATTTTAAATGAAGAATTAGAGACAGAAAATGGATGTAGTTGTGCTCCACCCCCAGTGATATTAATTTAGATTCCAGAAACACGGAGCTGGATGCCACCATTAAGAATTTCTCATACTCCTTCTGTGCGCCCTTCCACCGCGTGCACACGTGTATCATCCTGCAACTACTTACCGAATTCCTGTGGGGTTCCAGGCACTAGGGGTACAGCAGTGAACAAGCAACTCTTGGAGGAACTGACACTCTCTTTGGGGGAGACTGACAATTAACAAAATAAAATATATAGTAAGTAGAACCCTAAGTGTTAAGGAGAAAAATTGTTTACGATGCAGAGGGAAATAAGGATTGTTGTATGTGGGCTGAGGGTGACGGGTGGTGATGTTTGCAGTTGTGAGTAAATCCTTGCTGGGAGTGTGATATTAGACTCACCTGAGAAGTATGAGGAAGCCGGCTGGGAATATCCCAGGGTGGAACATTCCAGACAGAGTGCAAGCAGATGCAAAGGTCCTGAAGCCCGCATGGCCTGGTGTGTTCCAGAAACATCTGATGGGAGGAAGAGAGGGAGCCCTCGAGCTGGTGGGGGCCCGATTAGCTGGGTCCTTGCGGACAGTTGCAATGAATTGGCCTGGTACTGGGCATGAGCTGAGAAGTTTCATCTTCTCTCTTTTTTTTTTTTTTTTGCGGTACCTGGGATTGAACACAGGGGCATTCTACCTCCACGCTACGCCCCCCGCCCTATTTTTTATACTTTTATTTTGAAACCGGGTCTCACGAAGTTGCGGAGGGCCTCGCTAAGTAGAGAGAGAGAGAGGGAGAGAGAGAGAGAGGGCTGAGGCTGGCCACGAACCCGGATCCTCTGGTCTCCGCTTCCCAAAGTACTGGGATTACAAGCGTGCGCCACCACGCCTGGCTTCATCTTCTCATTTTATACACGAGACTTAGTCCAAAGAAAGCAAGGCAGGTGTCCGTCATCATCCCGCCTCATCGCCGGAGCTGCGATGAAAGTCTGCCTTGAGAGGCGGCATTCTCCCACCTCCCTGCTGCCCAGGTGGGGCCGTGTGGCCACACGCAGCCTCAGACTTCCAAGTGCCGTGGTCTGAGGAAGCAGAGTGCTGTGGCCCCGCTAGCAGCCGAGTTTCCACGCTGTGTGTCTTGATCGTTCCCTCACTAGGTCCTCGCCTACCTGCAGAGGCCCCAGAGCCAACACAAGAACCATCAGCCCCTTTATCCCAAGGGAATGCGGTGCCAAGGATGGCCTTGCTTTGTTTCGATAGGGAGATAAATCCTTTGGGTTTTCCTAATAGTACTCTGCCGATCAGCTGGTAAGCCCAAGAACCTACAGCCTGATGAGGACGACCCTGTTTCTTATTCCATCCATGTGTAAGTCATTCGGATAAAGTTAACATGAGATAAAATGTCCACAATCCTAAGGTGTTTGATCACAGTTCCTTGAATGACGCCCTCCCCATGAAAGTAAGGTGAGCACTAAACACTATTTAAAATTAATCTGAGAGCAGAATTACCAGTTGAGGATGGAGTGTGAAGTCACTGTCACCACACACAGCTCAACCTGGACAGTGTTTGCCAGGTGCTCTGATGTGTTCTTGCTGTTCTTGAGCTGGCTCAAGGTTTCCCGCCTTCCATCTCCTTTAGATCTCATGACGGCTGTCCTCTGGGCACAGGCCAGCTCCTCTAACATCATTCCCTGATGAAGGTCAGACCATGCTAAGTATAGAAGAAAATGACTTTGAGCAGGCACCTGCGTTGTCTGCTTTTATTTAATCATTCCGTGTCCTGTATCCAGGAGACGCAGTGACATGAGGTCTTTGCATCTCGCGGAGGGAGCTCATCCCGATTGCTCTTGTATTGTTCTTTCCTTTTCTCTCTCTCTTTTTTTTTTTTTTTTTGCGGTACCGGGGATTGAACCCAGGGGCATTCTACCTCCGCGCTATACCCCCGGCCCTATTTTTTATACTTTATTTTGAAACCGGGTCTCACGAAGTTGCGGAAGCCTCACTAAGTAGAGAGAGAGAAAGAGAGAGAGAGAGAGAGAGAGAGAGCGAGCTGAGGCTGGCCGCGAACCCGGATCCTCCAGTCTCTGCCTCCCAAAGTACTGGGATTACAAGCGTGCGCCACCACGCCCGGCTTTCCTTTTCTCTTAAAGCAGAGCTGTATCTATTATAGACAATGTGAGAAACACCACGTTTCACATTTACATTGGTTTGTATAGCCTCCCCCCGTTTTTGCCAACCAAAGTGGCTTCATATGTTCATTTGCATGTGTTGTCTATAAACCACCTCTAACATCCCATCAGGGGAAGAATTAAGTTGAGCATTGATTTGCATCCTTCAGAATCAATTCTTCTTTTAATAAAGTTCTTTGGCTACCGGTACAGTTTGAAGGCACAGACTTCTGTGGCCTTTTGGTTTGTATTTTTCCGGGAGAGAGATGCTCCTGGGAGGCTGGGTAAGAACCTAAGAATGAGTGCTTGCTGGAGGAAATTCCATGATAAAACTTAGGGCCAATATGACAACATAGCACGATAGAAATGTAGGTATTTACGTGGGGCTGCTATGGGCAGCAGGCCTTAAGAAAACTTGACAAACATTCCTACGATTCCAGCTTATCTTCTGAACAGGAGCATCACAAGTATTTGTTGCCTGTGGGAGACGGAGAATAAAAGGGCTCAGTGAAAAGTGTCACCAAAGACTTTAAATACAACCCTAAGTGATTCCCCAGCTTCCGGAAAATTGTTCTGTTGGGATTTGGTGTTTCAGCTACAAGACCAGAAGGGAGGAGTAGAAATGTAATTAGCTGTGTGCTATGGGCCTTGTTAGAAGCAGCCCTCGGTGGACTTTGAGCACCTTTCTTTTTGGTACTGGGGATTGAACCCAGGGGCATTCTACCTCTGAGCTACACTCCCAGCCCTATTTGATTTTTTATTCTGAAACAGGATCTAAGTTTCTGAGGGTCTCACTAAGTTGCTGAGGCTGGCCATTAACCTGCAATCCTCCTGTCTCAGCCTCCCAAGTACTAGGATTACAGGTTTGTGCCACCATGCCCAGCAACTTTGAGTATTTTCTAAAGGCAAAAATCTGGCCTGACTTTGACAGTCCAGTGCTTTGCATTGTTGATTTGCCCCTACTCCTGCTAGCCACTTAATGATGTTTCTGTCCTTGACCATATGTGCCCCTGACCTCCTCAGCATACCTGCAGCTCCTGGGAGAAATCCCAGGGCAGACCCAACCTTGCTCCAGGAGCCTTACTCCAGGCCAGAACACGGAGCTTACACACACACACACACACACGCGCGCGTGCCTTCCTAGCGCCCTTTCTGGCCCCTGTCAGGGAGCAGCCACCCCCAATATGACAAGGATGTCCCCACATGGGGTCGGTCTGGAAGCCCCTTAGGGATGGTGGGTGAGCACCGGCCGGTGAGTGAGCAGGATCAGGGACCTGGGCCCTTGGCTCAGGCTCTCCACCTCACCTGTGCCACTGAGGTTTCTCAGCCTTGGGACTCTGCTCTCCGCCACCACTGCCATCAGGACGGCCTTGGCCCTGCCAGAGAGGCGGCTCTGCGGGCTGACGCTGGCCTTTGCGAGGTGGCAAGCGGAGAGAGATGGGGCCGAGAGGCTGGTCAGCCATGCACCTGGGCTCCTTCACCCCCTGTCCTCCAGGTGATGGGAATGTGGTGAAGTCGCAGCAAGATTGGACACCTTCAGATCCTCCTCCTCCTTAGCTGCCCCGGGTGTTACATCAGTTCTAACTCCTAATGAACAAGGGAGAGAGGAACCCCAATTTAGACTGGTTCATGCAAAAGAGAATTTTTTATTCGCTACATAGGGTGAGGTTTGATTAGCAGTTTAGTGATGTCAGGAACCCGGGTGCTTCCAGTCCGCCTTCTGGGGTTGAGCTTCATCGGAACGGGCTTCTCTCTCAGTGCAAATATTCGGCAGCAGTTCTAGACTTCCACAACACACTGTGCAGGAGGAGACAGAGAACGGGCTTCTGGTGGCTGGCAGAGGACGCGTGGCTTTCCTAGAAGTCCCTCGCAGATTCTGATGTCTCAGTGACTGGCCTGTTGGCTGTGGTGCCTGCTGTGGCGATTGGCTTAGCTGTGGGTTACCTAAACTAGTCACTCTGTGGCAAAAGGATACGGGATCACTACACCTGAGTTAAAATGGTTGGGGCTGGTGCCCAGAGCGGTAAGGAGGGAAGAGATGTGGAGTCCGCCATGCTGTCTACGACACAGGTCTCCTCATCGGTGTTTTTCACTGAGTTGCTTCTTATTTGGTGGCTGGCTACAGTGTGGTATGGAGACTAGGGTTCTGCATATGGGATTAGCAAACTCTGATAGCAAATATCAGATGCTATCAGTGAGAGCAAGGACGCAGATTCCATGAGCCCTAGTAGCACTGCAGATCACAAAGGGAAAATTTCAAAGGCCAATAAAGCATGCCCCTGGTACCATAGATCTGGTCTGGTAAGCATTGAACAATTAGAATAAGAATTCAAGAAAATTAAATTACAGACAGCTCTTTGACCTATGGTAATTATATGTCAACATAAACACTAAAGTCCACCATAATTTTAAAAAACTATAATAATTTAAAAATTAAGCCAGGCGTGGTGGTGCACGCTTGTAATCCCAGTACTTGGGAGGCTGAGACCAAAGGATCGCTGGTTCATGGCCAGCCTCAGCTACTTAGTGAGGCCTCCGCAACTTAGTGAGACCCTGTTTCAAAATAAAGAATAAAAAATAGGGCCGGGGATGTAGCTCGGAGTTAGAATACTCCTGGGTTCAATCCCCAATACTGTCAAAAAATATTAATAACTATATAATAATTTATACATATATTTCTGCCTTACATTTAAAAGATAATGACCTTAATCACCATATTTGACTAATTATTTTATCTATTTTAATTGTAATAACTGAGCTCTGGCTAATGCAAAGTTTTTGAAACTGCACATGAATAAATATAAACAGGGCACTCAGTCGTGGAGACTTGCATTTGGTTTGCTGTAGCTGGCTCTCTGAGGCAGGGGAAGCGGTGGGGGAGGGAAGCACCATTTTCATGGTGAGCCATGAGTCCATAGGAGCAGAAGAGGTGGCATTTTATCTTTTTGATGACATCTGCGGCTGCTGTATAGGGTTCCAAACTCCAGAGCCTTGTCCCCAGCCAGCCAGTATTCCCTGCCACATTGCCCGGGGAAACAGATGCACAGAGAGCCAGATGGAGCAAGAAACTCTTGGTTATCAATGGGCTTTGAGCCAGGCCATGCAGTACGTCCAGGAAATCAAACCCAGGAATACTGTGCTAGCCTTAGATAGAGGACCAGGGGTGTTGATGGCCTGCTGTGCCCCAGGAACCCTGGTGCAGGGAGGAGCCCTCAGCTTCTGAGGCCACAGTTGGGGTCTTTTCCGTCTAGTTCCCGTTAAGATACGTGTTTGAGGAGCTTTTGGAAATGTGTCTACTTGCTAGGCCTATTTTCTTCTTTGTAAGCAAGTGTGAGGAATGGGGAGATTGGAGAAGGTGACCTCAAGACCTTGGTTTGAGGGTTAGCTCTCTGATGCTGGGGTTCTGCAGGGAGTGGTAGGATGTGTCAGGAGGAACTAAGGTCCAGGTAGGGTGGGGACTGAAGTCTGCCATGTCAGGACATACAAGGCACGGTTTCTGTATTGTGTGCTACCGATGTCTTAAATAGCTAGTGAGAAGCTCAGTGGGGTGAGCGCTGGGTGTGAGCTGCTCCACGGTGAATGTTGTCATTTGGATATCACAGGTGGTGCCTCATGGCCACAGTTCACTGAAGAGAGGGGTTGTTTCGTTCACCAAGCCAGGATTGGATGTTGGCTGCCAGGCACCTCAAGGATAGTGCTGGAGCAATGTACACGAGGCCAGATCAGGTGGTGACTCACGACAGGTACTTGTGCTAAAAGCTGGTTTCAAGCTGTGTGTGGTGGCACACGCTTGTAATCCCAGTACTTGGGAGGCTGAGAGAGGAGGATCACAGGTTTGAGACCAGCCTCAGCAACTTAATTAGACCCTGTTTCAAAAAAAAAATTAAAAAGGGGAGGGAGCTGGGAGGTACAGTGCCTCTGGGTTTATCCCCGGAATTACTAAAAAAATAATGACTTCAAAACATGGTCCTGTTTTTGTTTTTTTGGTACTGGGGATTGAACCCAGGGGCATTCTACCTCTGAGCTACACCCCCAGCCCTATTTTTTTGTTCTTTATTTTGAAACAGGGTCTCACTAAGTTGTGGAGGGCCTCACTAAGTAGCTGAGGCTGGCTGTGAACCTGGATCCTCCGGTCTCAGCCTCCCAAGTACTGGGATTATAAGCGTGAGCCACCATGCCCGGCTAAACATGGTCCTGTTTTATGCAGGGCCTGGAGAGCCTCACTGGTGTTTGCACGCCTGTGTTGTTGAGAGTCTGGTGGTGGTGCCGTTGCACACTGTTGCGTTCTACTGTTTACTAGTGATCCTGTTGCTCAGCAGTTCACCTGAGCTCCACTCAGAAATGCTTAGCACGGGATCTCACCTTGGTAGGAAAGAGATTGCATGTCTGTTTTTAATGTCAGTCTGTGTAAACCAGTGGTCCAAACCCAGATGCCTAGAGGCACCAGGCAAGTAACTTGAAGGTGTAAATGATGCTCTGAAAAATTGAGAGTTGTGAGAATTGCAGCACACTGAAAGAGAACAGGTCCCCTTTAAAGGCATTGAAGTTCAGGTGAAAAATAAAACTCACCTGGCCAAAAAATACTCCACCATGAGCTGGATTCAGCCCTGAGCCTACCAGTTCATCCTTCTTGGGCTGTAAGCCAACTGACTTCAACTATCATTGCCGTGTTTGCTCAGTGCCAGAGATACCGGATGGAATGGGAGCCTTGTAGAGTTTCATTTTTATAATTGATTTCAGCTTTTACCTTAAATTGGAAGACTGGCCCTCTCTGGGATAAGAGGGCCACTGTTTTCATCCACAGACTGGAAATAGCTCAAAAGAAATCATGTCCTCATGAAAGTCAATTTTGGCCTTTAGAGACAGAATCAATTTAGAGAAGTAGAGATGGAAATCTCAATCAAAATAGTTCTGGGTATTTTACATCATTTGAAAAATTTGCATCACTGGAGATAAGAAACCCCGAGCTTTTGACACTCACACTCTGCTTTGTTGTCTCCTGGGTAACCTCGTTCCTCTTTGTCTTTTCTTGGTGTTAGGCAGATATGGGGCTGGAGGCCAGAACTGGGAGTGCAACATGCTTGTGTTCATTCTCTTCCCAACCCTTCCCACACTCTTTATTTTTAAAATTCTTATTTTAAAATCGTAGTGATATTCAAGGTGATACATTTATGTACCCACATGACATCTTTTGGTGTGTTTCCCTCCACACCCCTCCCTCCTTTCCCTCCCCATACACATTAGTGTGATTGGTAGTGGTACCTTCATATACAAATATTTGTGACTTTATTTGATCTGTTTCCTTCCTCGAGCCCAATTTTCCCCTCCTCATCTCCCTCCCCTAAAACTAACCCTTCTGCTATTCTACTAGCCTCTCTCCTTATTTTTTGCTAGGTCCCTTTTCTTTTCCTATTTTCTCTCCATATATGAGAGAAAACATATGACCCTTCACTTTCTGATACTGACTGATTTCACTTAGCATAATCTTGTTTAGTTCCATACATCTTCCTCCAAATAAAATAATTTTGTTTTTCTTTATGGCTGAGTAAAACTTCATTGTGTGTATATACATTTTCTTTATCCATTCATCTGTTGACGGACACCCGGGTTGTTTCTGTAACTTGGCTGTTGTGAACTGTGCTGCTGTAAACCTGGGTATGCCTGTATCACTATAGTATTCTGACTTTAATTCTTTCGGAAAGATGCCAAGGAGTGTTATATCTGGGTCATATGATGGTTCCCTTCCTAGGCTTTTGAGGAACCTCCGTATGATCTCCGTAGTGGCTGTACTAATTTACAATTCCACCAACGGTATATAAATGTTCCTCCCCACCTCACCTTAATTTATGCATCTCCGCTTCCTACTGAAGGTGCCCTGGAGTCCTTACCTTTGCTAGTAGAGATAAAGAAACCACTGAATTCATTTGCCATTAGATCTTAGTCATTCTCAGGCCTTTCCTCCAAGGGATGCTGCTTATAGTGTGTGTGTGTGTGTGTGTGTGTGTGTGTGTGTGTGTGTGTGTTTTACTGGGAATTGAACCCAGGGTGTTCTACCACTGAGCTATACTGCCAGCCCTATTTTATTTTAAAACTGGGTCTTCCTAAGTTGCTGAGAGCCTCACTAAGTTGCTGAAGCTGGCCTCGAACCTGTGATCTCCTGTCTTAACCTCTCAAGTACTGGGATTATAGGTGTGCTTAGATTTTTTGTATTTTTAGAAGAACCTGATGCCACTAGATGCTTGTATTTTTAGAAGAACCTGATGGTAAAACAGAAAATAGGGCAGCATTTAACCCAAAGTACCGCCTCTCTGAGGAGAGTATTTCCTGTACTGCTAAGAGGATCATTTTGGGCTTGGGAGCCTCCCAGGTGCCTCGGAGGTAATACCACGTGTTGTCTCCTTCAGACCAGCCTTGCTGGACCAGCACCAGCCACTGAGGACACGGAGCGGGTCTGGAGTTCATCCTTTCTTATTTACATTATTCAAACTCAGAGTGCATGCAAATCCTTGCAAATGTGTTTTTGTAAGAGATGGTGGCACCAGCTTCCCCGTGGCTGGTGTTGGTCAGGGGCAGATTGTGGGGATTTAAATATTTCTTTCTCAGAGTTGCTCACACCTGTGCTAAAATCATGTTCTTGGGATAATCCTTTGTCTGCAGGGTACCCTCTTGAAGGAAACTTCCCAAATGAATGGTCCACCAATGTCCTCTCTATTTCCTTAATACTGTGGTTTATTCTGCCACCCCTTTTAATTTGGCTTCTGTCTCTAATCATGTTACTAAATCCTTTTTCAAAGGGTCAGGATTGCCAGTGGCTGTTTAACCATTGTGTCTTTTCTTCAGCCTTTCTTTCCCACCAGCTTTTCTTTCACCTCTGATATTTTTGTATGTTGCTAGTTCTTTTTTTTTTTTTTGCGGTACCGGGGATTGAACGCAGGGGCGTTCTACCTCCGCGCTACGCCCCCGGCCCTATTTTTTATACTTTATTTTGAAACTGGGTCTCACGAAGTTGCGGAGGCCTCACTAAGTAGAGAGAGGGAGAGAGACACTAGAGAGAGAGAGAGCGAGCTAAGGCTGGCCGCGAACCTGGATCCTCCGGTCTCCGCCTCCCAAAGTACTGGGATTGCAAGCATGCGCCACCACGCCCGGCTGTATGTTGCCAGTTCTACGCTTCCTTGGCATCATTTCTTTTGGCAAACCTTCCTCGACGACCCCCCCATCCGATTTAGGTTCTTCTCTGAGCTTTCATGGCACCTCATGCTTTCCTGCTATTGTACTTATCTTACTGAATTTTAATTAGTATGTGGCGTGTGTCTTCTCACCTCCCACACCTCACTCCGCGAGGACAGATACCACGGAGGTTGTATCTACACTGTTCACTTTGTACCTGTTCATGGTACATCCTCAGCAAATATTTGTAGAATTGTGAACTCTGTAAAGGAAGATGGCGTCTAAACAGTGACACCTACAGCTTGATCTGGAGCAGACAGCGAGTCCCTGGTTTCTTCTAGAAGCTCCAGTTCCTTCTAGGTCTCTTGGATATCCCAGTATAACCTGTCAAGAGGATGTTAGATGCTGTCAATAAAAAGTGATACCTGACCCTGATGGAGAAAACGGTTGTCAGGGAATCCTGGCCACTCGCACGCGGCCACCTAATCACTAGGCGGTAACATAATCAGCATTGATTGTGTTCAGCTAGTCAATGGTGACATATTGATGAGCGCTATGGAGTAGATAAGTTTTGTGGGCTCTGACCACCAATGGGATGGGAAGCGCATTGTTCAGAAGACCGGGCAAGTGGGTGGTAATTAACTCATAATTATGGAGGAAGAAGTTGGATATCTGATTGACAACTGAAGAAAAACATAGACTAAAAGTTAGAAGAACTGATACACTATTATGTATATATATGATCAGTAGACATTTCTGAGCCAATTAAAGAATTTTCAAGGTAATTTTAACCATATTTTAAAAATTTTAACTATATTTAATTTCACTTTATGATGTTACAACCCAGTGATCCTCTTCCCTCTGAAAACACAACTGCACTCTATTAAGGGAGTTACATCAGTTCTATAGATCTTTGTGTTGGGACAGTCTTTCTGAAGCATTTAAAAAGAATGTGAAATCCTGATTACTTGCAGATTCTTGTCATTTGGAATCGGGCAGAAGTTATTGACTGGGGTTAAAGACAAAGAAAGTGAACAACTTTATTAGGCAGGTTTAGTGAGCAAAAGTAGGTTCATGTCTGTGGTATAGAATGGTGTGATTAATAACAATAATGTACTCCATTTAAAAAAAGTATGTTCTTTTGCCTTTGATAAGTAAAAACTAAATATCTGATCTAGAGATATTTTCACTGAAGACTGTGGGCCGTACCAGAGCCCCGGCACTCCCGCTGAGAGCTCTGGTTAGGTGGGAAATCAGTTTGAGGGAAGAGGCTGAGGCTCACCCCACATCAGTTGCCCTGCTCAGACCACAGTCAGATGCAGAAGTATGAAGTGGAACTCCTTGTGTCCCGCATGGCCACACCTGTTCCTCCTCTGGTCTTCCCCTTTTTCAGTAATGTCTGGCTCCTCCTTTCCCCCAAGCCAGCCAGGTTCAGAGTCTCCACGTCAGCTCTGCCCTTAACCTTAGTTAACTGCTTCATATCCCTCTTCTTCTGAGTCATATGACAGACTCACCTCTTAGTATGATCATTTGTGTCCAGCTCAGAGACACCATGGTGTAAAGAAAAAAATAGCTTGGCATGAGGTCAGAGGACCCACAGGCCTGGCTCAGCTTACACTCAGCCCCAGCTCGGTGGCTGTGGGCTAGCCACTTAATATCTCTGAGGTTCCATATCCTCATCAGAAGCAAATGTTGTCAGAAATGGCTAAGATTCCTTCCTTACGGGATTGTTAATGAGGATCGGTGGCAAAGTATGTAGAAATACTTCACTGACCAAAAAGCACCATCACACTGAGATGTATGAGTAGAGGTAGGCCCTGTAATGTGCGTAGCATAACACCCAGCACACAGTAGGTGCTTGATAGATTATACTTATTACTGCTGATATATTGACATACTTTAATAGAAGCACCTATGTTGTTTGGTTCTAAACTGGGTTGTTGATTCAGAATTTGGGTCTATGGCTAAATGGGATACTTATTCCTTCCTCTGGTTCAAATAATAAAATATTTAGGACAATAAGGTGCTATCTTTATAAAAAATAATTAAACATTTTTAAATTCATACATAATATTTGTACATATTTGTGGGATACAGTGGGATAATTTGATATATATTATATAATAAACAAATCAGGGCAATTAGCAATTCCAGCTCCTTAAACATTTATCATTTTTTTGTGTTGGGGAGCTTTGAACTCCTCTCTTCTGGTTCTTTATAAAATATATAGTAAATTGTTGTAAACTATGGCCACCTGGCTGTGCTGTGGAATATTAAAGCTTACTTCACCCCTCTAATTGTCCCTCTTATCCTTCTCCCTCTCCCTCTGTCCCTCTGTCCCCTTATCCTTCTCTCTTTCCTGTCCTTTAGTGATCATTATTCTAGTCTGTGAGGTCCACTCTCTTAAGGTGCTACCATTTTACATTTACAGACTAATTTCATACATTAAGAAAACACGACAAAATTAATTACACACTGTGCAACAATGTCCACCAAATTGGGTTGAGAAAGCAAAGAGCATTATAAATGAAAAGTCTCTGAAAGGAAGCTCGCTCCAGGGAGACTTGCTTAATCGAATGAATGTTTACTGCCTGAAAGAAATTCATGCCTGGAGTAAAGAGGTATCTGGAATTCCCATCTGGGATTTATTACTATATATATTCAGGTGGCCCAGTGCCGGATGTTAGTTCTTAACTTAAAGAAAACAAAGATTCCAATATGAGGATGGTGAGCTTGCTGCTCTTTTAAAGTGGGCAGCTGCTGCCGGTATCTTGCCGGCGCTGGAAATTCCATTAACAGAAATGGAATTTTTTCAATCCATCTTATTAATGGTCTCCGGGGCAGTTGCGGTGGGTTGGCTAGGTGGCTCGTGAGGTTGCCTCTATGAAGATAAGCACAATCCATTAGTAGAAGTCTGGAGTTCCGTGGACACCCACGGGGGAGGTTTGCTTCTGCTCGGGACTGTTTATGAGGATGTTAAAGGAAGTGCGTCCATTCCATGCATGTTGTAAAACAGAAGGTTCGCAGCTGTCAGAATTATTTTCTTCTTGGCTTCTTTTCTGACAGAATTTTTGGGAACTCGTTAGATTTATGGATGGTTGCAGAGCACTAGCTTCAGTCCTTCCTCCAATACCATGCATATGTTCTTTTCTTATTTTCTTTCTTTGAAGATAGTTGGTATATGTGAACATAGTTCCTTGTACTTTTTTGGTATGGGAGAATTCAGTTTATTCTAATATGTTGTCATAATTCAATATTATGAAATCATTAAGTGGTTATTTTATTAGTTGTATATTGCCTTCAAAGTTTCCAACATGTGTTATGCTCTCTAGAAAAGAGAGAAAGCAAACAAACACAAGGTATGGTCTTGTATTTTAAACAGCATAGCTTAGCCAGGCGTGGTGGTGCACACTTGTAATCCCAGTACTTGGGAGGTTGAGACAGGAGGATCGCAGGTTCGTGGCCAGCCTCAGCAACTTAGTAAGACCCTGTTTCAAAATAAAAAATAAAATAGGGCTGGGGGTGCAGCTCAGAGGTAGAATGCCCCTGGGTTCAATCCCCAGTGCCAATCAATCAATCAAAGCCTCTCTTAGAGACCTGCCTCGAAAGAGAACTGACATCAAAGTTATCAACTGTAGGAGAGCAGGAAAGGGAGGTAGGGAGGAGAAAAAGAAGGTTTAAGGAAGGAAACAGATCAAATAATACTATGTCCATGTATGAAGAGATCACTAAGAACCTTACTAGCATGTACAGGGAAGGCGGAGCGGGGTAGCAGGGTGGGGTGCAAGAGGCAAACACACCAAGAGATGTTGTGTGCATGTATGAATCTATCACTTTGACTCTATGTATGATGTATAATTAATTACATTGTACTGATGAAATTCTAAAAAATAAAAAGATGATCAGTTTTAAGTATAGTAGAGGTTTACTGTAGATGTATAAGTTCACTGTGGGCTTCAAGGTTTATGGAGAAGTTGAGACCCGAACAGGGTATAGGGAGGAACAAAAAGAGGGAGTAACACGGCAGAAAAATGAGACCAACAGCAGCCACCCCCACAGCGCGGCCTCACGAGGTGTCATGATTCACCCTCCGGTTTCTTTTAAGTAATTTCCAGTGAATGAAAAGAAGTGTCAGAAGTCTGAATGATGACCTGCTTTTTAAACCACTCGTATCCACGCGTGTGTGGACGCGCGTGTGTGAACTGTCCCTGGTGGTACCTCTCATGCTCACTTGCACTGCCCTTCCCTTCTCTGGGGGAGAGAGGTCGAGTGTCAGCTGGATCCTGGCACGGCGCTCAGCCACAGCCTGCCTTATCTGTGCGGCCCTCTTGGGTGCAAAGACTGAGGCAGCCCCAATAGTGGCAGGTACGAGTTCGTGCATTCTAGCCTCATGGTCTTGTGTAAGAGAAACCAGCTTAAAATTTTAGGTAATGCCAACTAGAGATAGTGGCTTGACTAACTGATGTAGGGATGTAGGGAATAAAGACCTATCCAGGACATATTTTGATTGTGGGACTTAGATTAGGGGAGATAGGAAGGCAAGAGCACGATAATTGTAAGGTTTCTATCCACCATTGCCTAACTGGGAAACATTTTAATATTACGTATGAAGAAAATTAAGAAGCTGTTTGAAGGGTTGGAGGAGGAGTGTGACTGTGCCTTCAGGGATAAGGATGCCGTAGGTACGGTGACCGTAAAGGACCATCCAAGCAGACAGGTCCTAATAGCAGTAGGAAATATGTGGGCTGGAGCAAAGGTTCTGAAATGTCTGCATCTCACGGCACCTTCAGTGTCTGCAATTTTTTCATGTCATTTCTAGGACAAAATAAATACCTAATAGTTCCATCTATTAAGTTCTTATGTCCAGACAATTTAATAGTTTTGTAGTCCTGTGAAATAACAACACACATAAATTGAAAGGTAAAAAAGTTTTTATTTCTTTATTTCCTAATGGCATCTGTACACCTGCTGGGCACTGGATGTATCTATCAATCAGGGTCCAGTCGGGAGACAAATTACACAGCAATTTGAACAGGAACATTTAAAATAAAGAAATGCTAACTAGAGGAACACATGGCAGTTCTTCAAATGTGGTATATGCACACAATGGAATTTTGCTCAGCCATGAAGAAGAACACAATTGTGTCATTTGTAGGAAAATGGATGGAACTAAAGAATATTATGCTAAGTGAGATCAGCCAGTCTCAGGAAGTCAAGAGTCATGTGGTTTTCTCATATGCAGAAGCTAGAGAAAAAATAGGAAACAAAATGAACTTTAGATAAATGAGGAGAGAGACCAGTAGAATAGTGGAGGAGGATTAGGGGAGGGCAGAGGAAGGGGAAGCATGAGGCTTGAGAAAGGAAACACTTCAAATAATGACATGTCTATATAAGAAGGTATCACTAAGCCAGGCGTGGTGGCACACGCTGGTAATCCCAGTACTTGGGAGGCTGAGATGGGAGGATCGCAGGTTCAAAGTCAGCCTCAGCAACTTAGTGAGGTCCTCTGCAACTTAGCGAGACCCTGTTTCCCCCCCACCAAAAAAATAGCTGGGCATGGTGTTGCACACTTGTAATCCCAGTACTTAGGAGGCTGAGACAGGAGGATCGCAGGTTCGTGGCCAGCCTCAGCTACTTAGTGAGGCTCTCCGCAACTTAATGAGACCCGGTTACAAAACAAAGAATAAAAAAGAGGGCCAAGGGTGTAATTCAGAGGTAGAATGCCCCCTGGGTTCAATCCCTAGTACCTCAAAATAAATAAATAAATTAATTAAATTAATTAAATAAAATTTAAAAATAGGGCTGAGGATGAAGCTTGGAGGCAGAACGCCCCTGGATTCAATCCCCAGTACTGCAAAAAAAAAAAAAAAAAAAAGTGAATGTACTTAATGCCACTGAAACATACACTACACATAAAGTGGTTAAGATGGTAAATTTTATTATATGTATGTTTAAGCATAATAATAATAATAATAATTAAAACAAACTGTTTTTAAAAAGGAATAATGGGAAGCCGGGCGTGGTGGCGCACGCTTGTAATCCCAGTACTTTGGGAGGCGGAGACCGGAGGATCCGGGTTCGCGGCCAGCCTCAGCTCTCCTTAGTGAAGCCCTCCACAACTTCGTGAGACCCGATTTCAAAATCAAGTATAAAAAATAGGGCCGGGGGCATAGCGCGGAGGTAGAACGCCCCTGCATTCAATCCCCGGCACCGCAAAAAAAAAAAAAAAAAAAAAGGAATAATGGGTACTGGCTAATGGGCAATAAAGATATCTCTAAAGAACAGAGAAGCAGCAGATATAAGGAGCAGCCACCGCCCCAGCTTCCCTCCACCGCAGACTGTGTTGGAGCAGGGACGGCTGTCCATGGCTCCCCAGGAGGCAGAGAAGTCACTGCAGTGCTGTGTGGGCCGAACTTACTAGAATAAGATGCTGAGGAAAGCTGTTTATAGGGCGGATTCCTGCTGGAGGCTTTCTGCCACACATCACCTGAGTGGGATGCCAGGGAAGCCGCTGGCGGCTCGTGGTGCTGGTCACCGTGTGCAGCAGCAGCCATTGCCGCGGAGGTCTCTGCTCCCAGAACTGGGTGCTGGAGAAGCCACCCATGCTTACAGGAACACGCAGAAAGAAAGCGCCAGAACCTGGAAGGAAGCTTCTTACTGTAAAATCTCTGCAGTGCCCTGCACTGATGAAACAAAGAAGTGTACCAGCTAGCAAAAGAAATGATATATAAAAGTCTCTTCTTTATTTTTTCACAGCAGATAATGAGGGTGAATTTGGAATGTGAAACAATAAATCTATCACTAGCCACCTCATAGTTTCTCAAACCTTGATATCAGACAGGATCCTGTTACCCCAATTTCTTGTTCCACATCACTCTTTACATGATATTTGCTTTCTATCACAGCACCCCACCTTTGGAAAGAAATGATGTCATCACAAAGAAAATAGCACACTCTAATGTTAAACTGTGAACTAGCTTGATAAACAGCTCATGCCATGTCAGAGAGACATGTTGAATATTGCTCCGTTTCCCTTAAAATTTTAAACTAGGCTGCAACACCCTTGTGAGTTGGCTGTAGTGCCATGAGGTTCACTGGTACACAATTTGGGGGTCTCAGAGCTAAACTCATGAGTCTTCTTCAGCAACTCTGAGACACACCACCATAACTTCTGAGATTCTAAGGTGCCGATTGAGTTAAGAGTACAGAATGAGTCGTGTGTAAAGAAAAAATTGTGTGTGGGGGGGTCAATATTATTTTTAGAAACCTCCTAGGAAGACTGACATCCCATCTCCCAGTTAAGTAGAAGACTTACTGTCTAAGTGTTTCCTCCAGCACTGGAATAGGTTGCTATTTCTTTGGGACCAGATGATATAGTTGGCTTGTCTTTAGAGGCATTTTGCTATGAAAAGAAACTTAGCTCAGAATAACCAGAAGAGAGGATTTGGAGTGCTGTGGTCATGAAGAAATGATAAATGTTCCAGATTATGGGTGATGTAGATCTCCTGAGTTGATCAATACACAATGTGTAAATGTACCAGACATCACACTGTGCCCCATAACGATGTACAGAGCCTTACACATGACGTTCACCATCAGTGTGTGAGCCGCCCACAGTGCGAGAGGCCAAGCGAAGATGCAGAGACTAGAGAAAGGAGGGGAACCGCAAACTCCAGCTCCATGTCATGCTTACTCTGCAGCATAAAATCAGGTGTGATGGTGGGGGATGCACCATTTCATTGTTATTTCTTTCTATCTGTTTTGAGCTGATTGTACATAACTAAAATTGAGAAAAACCAAATGGCATATGATAGGATTTTGCTGAATTCAGTAGTAAAAAAATATGTTGAAACAGATTTCAGATTGAGAAAGTTAATGATTTATTTTTTAGCCTTTTTCTGTTTCTACTAAGAAATTTATGGACTTCATATTACCTTTTCTTGGGTAAGCAGGCACACTATTCAGATGAATACTTTCTCAGGAAATGCATTCATTTGGTGTTATCTACAATTTTATGAACCCTAAGTAGTGTACATATCTCCGTAGCTCCTCTTTAAGGACAGGCTGAATAAACCTAAGTTTTATAACCTGACCTGTTCAAGTGGAAAAACTTGTGATCCATGCCTTTCAGTGCTACCTGCAAAAAGTAGACTCCCCTCTCTCCTGAAAGCCTGTTTGGATAAGTTCTGCTTCAGTTCCCATTTTTACCACCTGCCGAGTTTGTCTGTCCAGTGTCAGCCTCGGTCACCCGCACATGGCAAGCCCAGCCCAGCCAGCCTTTTCTGTGTCTTAAACTGTGACCACTTGGCACAGTGTGAACTTTCTGGTTTCTACCCATGTCAGAAACTCAGTGTCAAAATCAAATCATGCCGGGCGTGGTGGCGTACGCTTGTAATCCCAGTACTTGGGAGGCTGAGACCAGAGGATCTGGGTTCGTGGCCAGCCTCAGCTACTTAGTGAGGCCCTCCGCAACTTAGTGAGACCCTGTTTCCAAATAAAGAATTAAAAATTGGGCTGGGGATGTAGCTCGGAGGTAGAACGCCCCTGGGTTCAATCCCCAGTACCACAAAAAAAAAAAAATCAAATCATGACAACTGTGACAAGGTAAGACTTCCAAACAGACCTCGGTCTGAGGGTCTGTGGTCCAGGTTCCACATATAGAACGCTACCTTCGTTTCCTTTGTGGACTTCAGATTTCATCCAGAAACCTGAATAAAGCTCTTCACTCCTCAGATGCAGTCAAGTAGGGCCCATTACTCAACCCGTGTTGGCGTCGTTTTCTACCCCCTCCGCGTGAGCACACGGAGGAGAGGAGAGATTATCACTGGCCGCCTTGAGCACAGCCACTTGCTTCCGAAGGCTTCACGATGATCAATAGCAGATGTGTGGGAAATTGCATAAGTGTTTCACATTGCACACAGCTACGATCAGCCAGCCAGTGTGAGGGGGTCTCCCCTTGGCTCCTGAAAAAGAAAATTCAGTTAAAAACCTATGTTTATCTCATCACAGAATGATGTCCTTACTGTAAGGAGTGAAGGCGGTGGTTAGAGTGCAATTCCCCCCCCCCCCCCGTGGTACTGGGAATTGGACCCAGGAGCATTCTACTGCTGAGCCATACCCCAACCTTATTTTATTTATTTTGAAACAAGGGCTCACTTAAGTTGCTGAGGCTAGCTTTGAACCTGTGATCTTCTTTCAGCCTCCCATGTACTTGAATTACAGGCGTGTGCCACTGTGCCTGACTTACAGTGGAAAAATTTGACAAGCTGTGCTCTTAGACTTGAAATTCCAGTTCATATAAAGAGGAACTTTCCGGTGGTTGGAAATGAAACGGGGCTGTCTCTCACAGGAGGGTGTCTCTTCTAACAGAGGTGATCAGAGGGATTCCGATCGATGCATGTGGCCCCTAAGGTGTCCTAGGAGGCCGCTTCACCAGCCAAGCAGACAATTGGAGGAGATGACCACCAAGATCAGCATTTAGGGCCTCCAGACAGACACTCCTAAACAACCTAAAACAATCTGGCCTTATTCACGAAAATGTGAGGAAAAGAGACGAGGGACACTTTGTGATTTTCAGTGCCCTGTCACGTTCTTGACTGGTTTCGTCTTCCCCATTTTACAAATGCACAGACAGACTCCCAGAGAGGTTTAATGACTTACCCATTTTGAGGGGGAGAATGAGAGGAGAAAACCTTGTAATGGAAAGAAGGAAAGGAGGCGCTGCCAGCCCTGGCTGAATCAAGGAAGAGAATGAGGAGGAGTGTGGAAGATACTACCACCCCCAGCCCTGGCTCTGTGGGTGGTGGTGTCAGGAAGGGCCCAGGTCTCCCAGGTTAAATGTGGTGTTTTTATCTTGAAGCTTAGTTAGGATCCACATTGAATCAGATCCGCATTTTAATCAGAAAATTATTCTTTTATTATTAATTAAAATTATTTTTATTATTAATTTAAAAATTATTAGTTCAAAATTATAGTCTCATGTCACTGAATAAATAGAAACTATTGAATGTATAGCTTATTTAAAGCATTGACTATCAAGAATGAAATGACTTTGGTCTGAGGTTGTGATCTAAGCTCTTGAACAGAGAGATTTAAACAGTCTGGGCTTAGAACCGTGGCCAGCCTTAAACTCTTTGGTAAGCTTCTAGTATAGCAATCTTTGATGTATTCCTCTGCAAAATAAAAGCTTCTAGTATAGCAATCTTTGAGGTATTCCTCTGCAAAATAAAAAAAAAAGCTTAAATTTTACAATAGAGTGAAAAAGTCTGAATGTACCCGACAGGAAGCCTAGCCTGTATTCACTGTGACCTAGAGAACATTATTCCTTAGTTTGGAGCACAAATCAGGTAACCTCCCTTTCCGTAGCTACACGTGTTTACAATGGGCATGATGACCCAACTGAGTCAATAAAACCTACATAAATGCAAGGCATCATTGCTAAGTATTTTGAAAGAAGGGTCATGGCTCATAACTTTTTTCTGATGATATTTTCAGACCTGATTTTGAGTGTATGTTTAATCATGGGCTAAATGCTTTTTTTTTTTTTCGGTACTAGGGATTGAAGCCAGGGGCATTCTACTCTGAGCTCTACCCCCAGCCCTACTTTTTATTCTTTCTTTTGAAACAGGGTCTCACTAAGTTGCTGAGGCTGGCTTGCGAACCTGCGATCCTCCTGTCTCAGCCTCCCAAGTACTGGGATTACAAGCGTGCACCACCCCGCCCGGGAGCTAACCGCTTTTTAACAAGGAAGATTTCTTGGGAGAGAAATAAAAACAAACAGTGAAATCCCAGGGAACAAGTGTGTTCCAGATGAACTGTTGGCTCCATGTGTGTACGCTCACCTCAATGTCAGCACTAATTCCCTCCCTTTCCCTCAGAATTACTCATTCACCTCCAGAGCATTTGTGATTACTACATAGAATTCGCTGGAACTGTCATCAGGAGCCTGAGGGGAGAGTTGCCCTGTAACTCTAAACTCCCAGAATCTGGTCACCAGTAGCTTTGTCCCTCCCCCATCACCACACTCTTCCTCCTTCTTTTTCTTGATTCAGGCAGTTCAGCCTCCTCTCACCCCCAACTCCTCAGCCTCACCCTGACCCTCAGCAATGCACCAACATGAGCGTGACTTCCCAAAAAGGTACACAAGCAACTTTTCAAGTCATTTGAGCACCCCCTTCTCCATTTATGGTAAATAAGATTTCTTAAGGCAAGCAGGGGCAGATCTCCTGAGCCAGGGAGGGGCTGTGGAGAGACACCTGCTTAGGCTTACCTCTGTTCTGGAAGGTTGAATGTCAAAGTGCTTGAGAATGACAGAAAGGATGCAGACCCGCGGCCCAGCCAGGCGAGACCGAGAACACAGAGCTTTCCCACGTGTGAGGGGAGAGAGGGAGAGCCAACTTTATATACAGATCGTGCAATTCTTTGAAGACATAAATAATAGAAGAAAAATTGATTGAGGAAAGCCTTAAAGTTGAACAAAAGGGAGCCATTTTTTAATACTGAGTAAACAACTCTTTTATGACCTAAAATTTTATATGTTCAGATTCAGCCTCATGTCAGCAGGGTAGAATTAAAATTATTGATGAAGCCGGGCGTGGTGGCACATGCTTGTAATCCCAGTACTTGGGAGGCTGAGACCGGAGGATCCAGGTTCGCAGCCAGCCTCAGCTACTTAGTGAGGCCCTCTGCAACTTAGTGAGAACCTGTTTCAAAATAAAGAATAACAAATAGGTCTGGGAATATAGCTTGGAGGTAGAATGTCCCTGGGTTCAATCCCCGGTACTGAAAAAAGAAAAATATTGATGAAGTTACCTGAAGTTCTTATGAATAAGAAGCTCTAGGCACGTCTAGTTTCCAGAGATGGTTAGTATTTTTGCAGAGAACGTAAGACCTTCCTACCTATGAGCAGAGTATAATATTCCTGAATAACCTCACCTGCTCTTCCCACCTCTGCTGGTCTCATAACTTGCTGATCTCCCCTAGTCTTAACAGACATCTAGGGGGCTGTAAGCAGAGTCCAAAAGCCCCACCCCCTTTTTAAACAGCTGTTTTATTTTATTATTGTTATTATTATTATTTTTTGTGGAACTGGGGATTGAACCTAGGGGCATTCTACTTCCGAGATACACCCCCAGCCCTATTTTTTATTCTTTGTTTTGAAACAGGGTCTCACTAAGTTGCGGAGGCCTCACTAAGTAGCTGAGGCTGGCCGCGAACCCGGATCCTCCGGTCTCAGCCTACCAAGTACTGGGATTACAAGCATATGCCACCGTGCCCGGCTTAAACAGCTTTTTTTAAAGTATAATTTAGGAGGAGACCTTTCTGTTGTTCTGTGATAACATGCAGTTGAGAGTTGGTGTTAAAAAACCTTTCTTGGAACAAAGGTGACTTGTATGGTTGAGTTCATTTGATTTGTGGTCAAAATCATACCTGGAAGCTCCAGGTGAGCAGGGTCCATATATATGTGGCTCATATAAGTACTCGACAGTGACTGGCTGAAGGAATCAATACCCCAGAATCTTAGCATTTTAATTCTCCTATCTTTTTTTTTTTTTGCGGTACCGGGGATTGAACCCAGGGGCATTCTACCTCCAAGCTACACCCCCGGCCCTATTTTTTATCCTTTATTTTGAAACCGGGTCTCACGAAGTTGCGGAGGGCCTCACTAAGTAGCTGAGGCTGGCCGTGAACCCGGATCCCCTGGTCTCAGCCTCCCAAGTACTGGGATTACAAGCGTGCGCCACCACGCCCGGCCTAATTCTCCTATCTTGACACAGAAGGTAAGAGATCCATTTTTGGACATATGCAGGAATTCAACATAATATTTAAATGGAGTTTGTTACTAACTGGAAAGTGTTGCTATTTTATATCAGGTTGTCTATTTTTGTCCATGCAATGTCCAAGCCCAGCTAACTATGTCGAAGTGTTTCTTAAACGTGTAAGTGTGAACAGGTCCCACCTGTGGGAGGCAACAAATCATTATGATGTACTGAAGTATTATTCACTGGGGCTAAAAAGTAACTAACCCCCTTTTGAATAAAAACCTGGCAAAATCAAAACCACCTAGTGTGTATTTGTGTGTTTTCTTCATAATTTAATTGGTGCACTGTAATCATACATCATACTGAGGTATAGAGTGATAGGCGCACACAACACTTGGAACATTTCCCTCCAGATCCCTCCCTCTTCCCTCCCTTTCCCTATATGTATCTTTGAGATGGCCATTGGTAATTTTATATATATATATATATATATATATATATAGAGAGAGAGAGAGAGAGAGAGAGAGAGCGCGAGCATTATTTCAACTGTTACCTTCTTTACGTCTCTATCCCTCCTCCTCCTTCCCCTAAATCCCTTCTATCACTCCATTGGAGTCTCTGCTCCTCTAACTGAAGTTATTCTTATTTCCCAATTTCTGTATTTGGAGGCAGCAGAGGACCAGGGGAGCCCCCAGAATCAGCTGTCCTGTGTCACCGTTTTTGCAAGGCAGGCGCTTTGGAGCAGTGAGTTGCCCAAGGCAGATGGCTTTGAGGTTACACAGGTGACTGAGGGGCATCCTTATCATACAGTCTTTTAAAATAATCTGAGCATTCATTGCTCTTGAGCTAGACCGGGACATTCCTTCCCAAGGTGACCGTAGGACTGCATTTAAATACAAAAGTGCTTTCTCTAGAGGTTTCCTGAGGGTCTTGGTGAATGTTCAGAGATCAGCAGAGCTGTTAACGTAAGTCTGAATTGAATTCCAAGGCTGCCTCGGCCTGTCCCCGGTGCTCGAACTGTTCATTCAGCAGTTGTTCTCCTTGGCTAACCTGAGCTGGGCTGAAGGCCTTCTTGTGAACCTGTGTAAAAACAAGCAGGACATTAAGGACGTGTACTTTAACTCACCTTATGTGGTTTGTTCACCCCTGAACCTGCAAAGGGGCATTTACTAAATATTTTTTGTGGGAGCAGTTTCTGAAAGAAGAGGGTGAAAAGAAGAGGGTGAAAGCAATTCTACTGGGGCATCCACAATCATCCATCCCCTCGCAAGGCGTCGCTTTTCTCCACTCCAGAGCGGGGAAGCTGTCTTATTTGTGTGGCACACAACCCTGATGAGATTCCTCACAACCCCTGGTGGACATCTGTGGACCTCTGGGCTGCAGTGGGGAAAGGCCGGGACAGATGGTGCAGGGGAGGGAGGGGACTGAATGAGTCCATGGGCAGCACAGGACGGGCCACTTGTGACGGGTGAGGGAGCATTTCTTGGGGTTCAGAATGATCCTCATTTCAGGTTGTTTCCCCCGTAAGTCTGAGGTTACTGAATACAAGGTGCACATCTCAGCAGCTCCTGACCCAGGATGTGTGGCATGAAGTTAACCCCGGCTTCCAGAAGGGTGTAGCCTGTTACCTTTTGGGGGCAAGGTCAGTTTGCAGGAGGCTCCATGACTGATATTTTCCAGATGTTTCTCCTCTTCTCCCCTCTCCAGCTGGCCATCATGTCGTCCTCTCTTCATCTTGCCCTTTCAGTGAAATTGAGATAAAATTCTGCTAGGGTCTTAGATATCTTAACATCACTCAGCAATATGAAGTAATTTAATACCTAGGCATTATACTAATATTTATAGTAGCCTTCCCTGCTTGTGAATAGCATAAGCACTCTTTTCCACTCAGACCCAATACTGATAGAAAACCTAAGAGTAGCCGGGCGTGGTGGTGTACGCTTGTAATCCCAGTACTTGGGAGGCTGAGACCGGAGGATCCGGGTTCGCGGCCAGCCTCAGCAACTTAGTGAGGCCCTCTGCAACTTAGTGAGACCCTGTTTCAAAACCAAAAATAAAATAGGACTGGATGTGTAGCTCAGAGGTAGAACACCCCTGGGTTCAATCCCCAGTACCACTACTACTAAGAATATTAATTTGCTTAAGGTCATATAAATAATAAATAGATCTAAATTTATGTCAGACGCTTTAAATCCAGGTGTGTGTGTGTATGTGTGTGTGTGTTTTAGTGGGGATTGAACCCAGGGGAGTTCCATTTCTGAGCCAGCCCTATTTTGTTTTATTTAATTAATTAATTAATTTATTTATTTTTTGCGGTACCGGGGATTGAACCCAGGGGGGTTCTACCTCCGCGCTACACCCCCGGCCCGATTTTTTATACTTTATTTTGAAACTGGGTCTCACAAAGTTGCGGAGGGCCTCACTAAGTAGAGAGAGAGAGAG
>PVJS01014844.1:0-39758 GCA_004027185.1 Glis glis | reverse complement strand
AGAGAGAGAGAGAGAGAGAGAGAGAGAGAGAGAGAGAGAGAGACAGGGAGAGAGACAGGGAGAGAGAGAGCGAGAGAGCTGAGGCTGGCCGCGAACCTGGATCCTCTGGTCTCTGCCTCCCAAAGTACTGGGATTACAAGCATGCGCCACCACGCCTGGCTCTCTTTAGACTCTTGATGGTTTCCTTTGACGTGCAGAAACTTTGTAGTTTAATGCTATCCCACTTATTAATTCTTGTTTTAATTTCCTGGGCTTTGGGGGTCTTGTTGAGAAAGTTTCTACCTGTGCCTATATGTTAGAGTATTGAACCTATGCCCTCCTCTAGTAATTTCACCGGCTCTGGTCTAACTTCCAGCACTTCGATACATCTCGAGTTGACTCTTGTGCAGGGTGAGAGGTAAGGATTTAGTTCCATTTTTCTACAAATGGATAATCAGTTTTCCCAACACTTTGTTAAAAAGGCTGTCTTTTCTCCAATGTATGTGTCTGGCAGAAAATCAATTGGCCATAAGTTTGTGGATTTGTTTCTGTATCTTTTATTCTGTTCCATTGGTCTATGTGCCTATTTATGTGCCAATACCATGCTGTATTTTTTACTATAGCTTTGTAGTATAATTTGAAGTCAGGAATTGTGATGCCTCCTGCATGGTTCTTATTGCTGAGAATTGCTTTGGCTATTCTGGGTCTTTTGTTTGTCCATATGAAGTTAATGACTGATTTTTCTAGGTCTGTGAAGAATGATATTGGTATTTTGATAGGAATGGCATTGACTCTGTAGATCACTTTTGGTAGAATGGCCCTTTTGACAATATTTATTCTGCCTATCCAAGAGCAGAGATCTTTCCATCTTCTAAGATCTTCAATTTAGTGTTTTATAATTTTCATTATAGAGGTCTTTTACCTCTTTGGGTAAGTTTATTCGTAGGTATTTGATTGGTTTTGAGGTTATTGTGAATGGAATTGTTTTCTGGATTTCTTTCTCAGTGGATTCATGGTTGGCATATAGAAAAGCTACTGATTTTTTTAGGTTGATTTTGTATCCTGCTACTTTTCTGAATTTGTTTATCAGCTCTAGTAGTCTTTTTGTTGAAATTTTTGGGTCTTCTAGATATAAGATCATGTAATCTGCAAATAGAGATAATTTTAATTCTTCTTTTCCTATTTGAATTCCTTTGATATCCTTCTCTTGTCTTACTTCTCTGGCATGAGTCTCAAGGACTATATTGAAAAGGAGTGGTGATAGTGGGCATCCTTGTCTTGTTTCTGATTTTAAATGGAATTCCTTCAATTTATCCCCATTGAATATGATGTTGGCTTTGGATTTATTATATATTGACTTAATGATGTTGAGGTATGTTCCTTCTAGTCTGATTTTCTGTAGTTTTTAACATGAATGGGTGTTGGATTTTGTCAATGGCTTTTTCAGCCTCTATTGAGATGATCATGTGATTTTTGTTCTTTGTTCTATTTATGTGGTGAATAACATGTAGTGATTTGCCTATGTTGAACCAGTCTTGCTTTTCTGGGATGAAGCCAACTTGGTCATGGTGTAAAATTTTCTTGATGTGATTTTGAATGCACATAGCTAGTATTTTGTTTAGAATTTTTATGTGTATGTTCATCAATGATATTGTTCTGCAATTTTCTTTTTTTGAGGATCTTTATTTGGCTTTGGTATTAATGTGATACTGGTCTCAGAAGAAAACTGGAAGAATTCCATCTCTTTTCAATTTCATGAAATAAGTTGTGAAGTATTGGGTTTAGTTCTTCTGTAAAGGTTTTGTAGAATTCAGCTGGAAACCCATCTGGACCTAGGCTTTTCTTTTATGTCAGACTTTTTATTGCTGTTTCTATCTCTGTGCTTGCTATTGATTGATTCAGGTTTTCTATATCCTCTTGGTTCAATTTAGGTAGGTTTTATGTGTCTAGAAATCTGTCAATTTCTTCCATGTTTTCTAGTTTATTGGAATATAGGTTTTCAAAATAGTTGATGATGATCTTCTGAATTTCTCCACTATCTGTGGTGATGTTTCCTTTTTCATTTCTGATTTTAGTAATTTTAGTTGATTCTCTTTCTTTTAGTTAGGTTAGCTAGTGATTTGTCAATCTTGTTAATCTTTTCAATGAACCAGCTTCTTTTTGTTGATTGTATTGTTCTTAATCTCTATTTCATTGATTTCTGCTCTGATTTTAATTATCTCCTGCCTTCTACTGGCTTTGGGCTTCAACTGTTTCAGTTTTTCTAGGTCCTGAGGTGTGGAATTAGGTTGTTTATTTGGTGACTTTCTGTTTTTCTTATGCGGGGATTTAGTGCTACAAATTTTCCTCTTAACACCACCTTCAAAGTGTCCCATAGATTTTGGTAAGTATTGTCTCTATTTTAGTTTAATTCCAGTAATTTTTTTATTTCTCCCCTTATTTCTTTTCTGATACAGTCCTCATTCAAGAGTGTATCATTCAGTCTCCATGTACTTATGTGATTACTTTTGGTTTTCCTGTTGTTAATTTCTACTTTCATTCCATTGTGATCTGAGAAGATGCAGGGGATTATATTACATCTTTTTAATTTGCTGGTGCTTGTTTTGTGGCCCAGGATGTGGTCTATTTTGGACACGGTTCCGTGGGAAGCCAAGAAGAATGTGTATTCAGCTGTTGCTGGTTGAAACATTCTGTATTTGTCTATTGGGTCCATATTGTTTATGGTTTTCTTTAGGTCTGAAGAGTCTTTACTCATCTTTTTCTGGAGGATCAATCTAGTGGCATGAGTGGTGTGTTGAAGTTTCCTAATATTATTGTATTTGGGTCTGTTTGGGACCTAATGTCTTGAAGATTTTGTTTTAAAAAATGGGTGCACCAATATTGGGGCCATAAATGTTTACTATCATTATATCTTTTTGTTGGATTGTTCCTTTTATTAGTAAGAAGTGACCTGCTTTGTCTCTTCTGATGTGTTTTAGTTTAAAGTCTGTTTTATCGGATATAAGTGTTGCTACCCCTGCTTGTTTTCAGTTTCTATTTGCATGGTATATTTTTTCCATCCTTTCACCTTTAGCATATGGATATCTTTGGCTTATAAGGTGAGTTTCTTATAAGCAGCATATAGTTGGGTTATGTTTTTTAATCCACATTGCCAGTCTATGTCTTTTAATTGGAGAGTTAAGACCTTTGACATTCAATGTTATTATTGAAATATGATTTTTGTTTCTTATCATTTTGAGTTCTATTTTCTGTTTGATGTAGTGCCATATCTCCTTGCTTAGCTGTTCAGCAGGTGGAGTTCACATCTCTTCTCTGGTTCTGGAATTTGCTTGTTTGCTTCTTCTTTATGGTTTTTTTTTTAAGGATTTTCTGTAGTGATGGCTTGGTCCTCATGAATTCTTGAAGTTTCTGCTTGCCTTGGAATCTTTTTATTTCTCCATCAATTTTGACTGATATCTTTGCTGGATATATCAGTCTCAGTTGGAAGTTGTTTTCTTCCAGGGTCTGGAGTACTTCATTCCAGTCCCTCCTGGCATTTATGACTTGGGCTGAGAACTCTGGAGTGATTTTTATTGTTTTGCCCCTGTATGTCACCTGTACTTTTGTTTTTGCTGCTTTTAGGATTCTTTCCTTGGCCTCTATGTTAGTCATTTTGATTATTATGTGGTGTGGGGAGGTTCTTCTTTGGTCTTGTCTTAAGAGTGTTCTCTATGTCTCCTGTATGTGAATGTCCAAGTCTTATTCTATGTTTGGGAAATTCTCTGAAATTATTTCTCTGAAGAGGTTTCTGACACCCTTGGTCTGTGCTTCTAAACCTTCTTCGATGCCTTTTATCCTTAAATTAGGATGTTTTGTATTGCCTTGTATTTCTTGGATGGTTAGGGTGTGTTGTAGTATTTCTGTATATCATTGACTGTGTTTTCATTGACTGTGTTTTCAGTTTTGAATGAACTGTCTTCCAGGTGTGATACCCTGTTTTCCATGTGGTCTAGCATGCCAGAGTTAGTTTCAATTGTGATCTTCAATTCATTTATTGACTCCTTCATTTTGTTCAAAGTCTCTTTCTGGTTCTTTCTTAGAACCTCAATTTCCTCCTTCATCTGCTGTATGCTTTCTTTGAGGCCTTTCATAATTTTTAAGATCAGAATTCAGAATTCTCCATCTTGCATTTCCTGCAGATCAGTATCAGTAATCTCCCTTGTTGTTGCATTGTGAGAGTTTATTGTTTCCTCGCTGTTCCTCATTCTCATATTTTCAGTGTTCTCAATTTTGTGTTTCTGTTGTCTCAGCATCTTCTTCCTCTTTGTGTGTAAGACCCGTGTCTATTTGTTATTCCTATATAATAAGGCATATGTTGGGGGGTATATATTTACCTCTGACTCATATAATCAATCCCTTGAATATGTCCCATGGAGCCTCTTTAACTAGGTATAGTTCTTTGTGCAGGCAAAGAGGGGTCTCTGATTTGCTGTTGGCCACTGTGCTCTTCAGGCCCAAACTCTGCTGGGCTAGAGAGTATGATATTCAGTTCAGAGCCTGCCGCCTGCTGGTTGGGGATTTAATGCTCCACAGCCACCACCACTGCTCTGCTGATTGTGAGCCCTTGATGCTAAAGGGCACTGACCTCCGGCCTCTGTGGCCAGTGAGCTTAGGCTCAGCAAAGCCAGCAATTGCTATGTTCTGAGCTTATGGCTTGGCTCACTGTGCTTTGGTGGCCCTTGATACACCACCCTGATCCTCTTTTTAAGATCATGTGAGATACTGTCAGTCATTGGCATTCATGCATGCCAAGTATAAACTCTGCTAGTGGAGAGAGTGTCCAGTTCCCAGCCTGTAGCTATGGTCAAGTGGGGCCCCTACTGGGCCTCTGGCCTTTTGGCCTCCAGGTGCGGCCTGAGACAGATGGCACCACCATCACTCTTCACCCAAGGACCAGGGTCTGGCAGGGGGAGATTGTACCGTTCCACGCCTGGGGCTTGGGAGGCTCAGTTCTTTTAGGCCCAGAGACACCTCTGCTGTTCTGGTGGCTGCAATCACTTGCACCCTCTCTGGCCTCTGGTGTTGGTGCTCCCAGTGCCCAGACACAGCCAGGCACAAGTTTGTTGCTTTCCAAGCTTATACCTCTATAGGCTGAGTTCTTTTCCCCAGACAGCATGGCTGAGTGCCCAGTATTGGTCACTAGAGACCCGATGGGCTCTGAAAACTGCAGGCTGTAGTTCCCTCCTGCTTGAATGTCTCTAGGTGCTGTCTCCCTGTTAGCTTCTATGCTGTGTCCGACATTAGCCCTCACCCCACCTCCGCGTGGGTGATTTCTAAAGTCTCAGAGCCTAGTTCCTTGCCACACATGTCTCTATGGGTGCACAGGGTAGGCTCCCTCTGGGATGGCCCCTTCACTTACAATCATGATGAGCTCTGCTCCGGTTCGCTGCCCCAGATCGCTGACGGAGGAGGTGGGCTATGCCACAGCTGTACCTGCAGGGTCCTGGGGAAGTGTCTGTGATTGTCCTTTTCCATCCTGCTGCCACAGGGTTGTAGAATTCCATTGCTAGTGGTCTTGATGTCTGTGAAGTCAATATCAGGTTGTTGATTACAGGTTTTCGGTTCTTCCAAATTTTCCTGTTGGACCGCAGACTGGGTCTGCAGGCAGGACTATGGCTATTGTTCTCACGTCTCTGGTTGGTTGCCTTTTTGTTTCAGCCTGTGTGTTAAAGTGTGGGCTTGTAGATATTAATTCCCATCTCCCATGAAGGTAGTATGGGATGTGAAATGTTGCTCAGTTCAGAGCCCCTGAGATGAATTAGAGGCAGGCTTATCTAGGGGTCCTTACTCCATTGCCATCTTGGATCCACATAAAAAATTGGATGTACATCAAAAATTAAACACAAGAGAAAACACATTTATTGTCCCGTAAGTTGGATGTTCTTAAAAAAATTTTAAGATAATTATTAGTTCTGTTATTTTTTATCTTCAGTTTTAGAATAAAATTTGTCATTTCTTTGAATCATATTTATAACAAATATTCAGACAAGTTTTTACACATTGAATTTCATTGGTAACTATCAACTTCTTATGTCTTAGATTCTCTTCTTCTGAATTTCTTAATTTCATTTCCATTTAGATTGGTTCCAGTACATTTGAAACAAGACTTCTGCCACGGACACACCAGTCACCTGGTTGTGCTTGAAAAGTCTGTGGCTAGCTTGATATTTTATTCATTTTTTATGCTATCAGTTTTTCAATGCCTTCATGTTTATAGAATTTCATTTTATTCTTATAATTTTGGAGGTCACAAGAGTATGGTATGTGTCTTTCCTTTTTATTAATTGTTTGACTCTTGGAGAACAATTTCAATCTGAGATCCCAGAAGGGATTTCTTTATCCAGAGCATTTTCTTTTATTATATCTCTGATGAATATTTTTTCTTTCAATGTGTTATGGTGCCTTTCGGGTGTATTGTGTATGTCTGTGTGGCTCTTCACTCCACAGCATCTATAATTTTCCTCTTTGTTTGTTTCTTTTCTCTTCTCTGCACAAAGCAAAAGCCTTTTGAGCCCTTCCTCTTCTTTACTGGCTCTCCCGTCTGTAATCTCCAAAGCAATATTAAACTCAAATACAATTGGTTAACCCTGTTATATTCTCCCTTAACCAAGTTGCTGTTCTCTTTATCTTTTGGTTTACAGACTCCATGTTTTCCTTAATTTAAGTGAAAACAACCAAAAACCAAAATAAAAAAAAGCATGTGGTTTCAAAAATATTTTTAAAACATTAAAAAAATTTCCTTCCTGAACCCTGGGTGCTATACTCTCTTTTTGTGCGATTTTATTTATTGCTTACTTTTCTCTTTGGAAGCCAGAGGTCCAGGTGCTCTCTTCTTCCCTTCCTCTGGCAGCCAGGAATTGGTTCTCTGGGTGTTCATCTTTGGTATGTAATCTCCAAACGAATAAATTTTCAGAGGCAGCGACTATAATGGTGGTGTCCCTGATGGTGATGATGGTGTTCAGTAGGAGTGGCAAGGCTGTTCTGCCCACGATACTCATGTTAAGTTGTTTATTTGGCATTTCCTTCACTGCCCAGTGGTTGTGTTGGGGAAGCTGAGTTAATTTCCCCAGTGGAAGCTGAAAAGCCAGACAGGAAGTCTCAGCCTTCACAGGAAGCCAGGATATGGCCAATGAGATGGACTTGGACTTTTGAAACTAAAGCTGGCATTCGATGGATGTCTGTAGCAGTGACAACCATGGGTGATTTCCAGGGACATAGTGGTGCTGGGGCAGCTTCTTGGATGTTGTCCCTTGGGGCAGGGGCCACACTTCACCACCCGGTGTTCAGTTTCTTTTTTTTTTTTGCGGTACCGGGGATTGAACCCAGGGGCATTCTACCTCCGCGCTACACCCCCGGCCCTATTTTTTTTATACTTTATTTTGAAACCAGGTCTCACGAAGTTGCGGAGGGCCTCACTAGGTAGAGAGAGAGAGAGAGAGAGAGAGAGAGAGAGAGAGACAGGGAGTGAGAGCTGAGGCTGGCCGCGAACCCGGATCCTCTGGTCTCCGCCTCCCAAAGTACTGGGATTACAAGCGTGCGCCACCACGCCCGGCTCCGGTGTTCAGTTTCTGAGGCAGATGTGCTATCCCCAGTCTCATCCTGGGGGAGGTGTTCACATGTTTTTGATCCTGACCACTTTTGGAGCCCAATTCTCCAGTCTTTGCATCAATTCTGGGACTCCCAAGTTCACTGTTAGTTTATTTTCACCTAAATCAACCAGAAGCAATTTGTCTAGGATTTAAGAATAGCTTTCCTGATGCATTCTGCATCCTCCTCTTTAGGTCACTAAATTTGCTGGTTTCTGATCCTTTTCAACCCTTCTCCAACTAGCCACCTGCTAAGTCTAAGTTTCAAGTTTCTTTCTTTCCTTCTTTTTCTTTCCTTCCTTCCTTCCTTCCTTCCTTCCTTCCTTCCTTCCTTCCTTCTTTTTTCTTTCTCTTTCTTTCTTTCTTTCTTTCTTTCTTTCTTTCTTTCTTTCTTTCTTTTTTGTGGTACTAGGGATTGAGCCCAACTTCATTGTACCTCTGAGCTACACCCCCAGCCCTATTTTATTTTATTTTTTTATTTTATTTTTTTGCAGTACCAGGGATTGAACCCAGGGGTGTTCTACCTCCGCACTACACCCCCGACCCTATTTTTATACTTTATTTTGAAACCGGGTCTTAGGAAGTTGTGGAGGGCCTCACTAGGTAGAGAGAGAGAGAGAGAGACAGGGAGAAAGAGAGAGAGAGAGCTGAGGCTGGCCACGAACCCAGATCCTCCGGTCTCCGCCTCCCAAAGTACTGGGATTACAAGCGTGCACCACCACGCCCGGCTCCTATTTTATTTTTGCTGTGAAAGAGTCTCACTAGGTTGATGAGAGTCTCATTATTTGCTGAGGCTGTCCTTGAACCCACAATCCTCCTGTCTCAGCCTCCCAATTATTGGGATTATGAGTGTGCACCAGGGTTAAATTCCAAGTTTTGCTGAAGACAATTAGCATTGTTCTCCAGCGAATGCAATTAGGACCCCTGACCAACACTATATGATTTTGTATAAACTCTGATGTTTTCCAGGTTTACTTGGGTGAAAGGTCTGTTGAAGTCTGACATTTCCTCCTTAGCTGTGGATCAATTTACTTTGAACATTTATTTTGCTGTTATTAGAATCATTATCTTCAGATCTTAAGCTATGGGATGGCTGACATGTACAGCTCCTACCCACATTTGCTGGGGTTTACATATTATATATTTAGTGTAGATTGTTGAACTAAAAAGAATCCTTTTGGATCAATTTATTTGTTGTTTGCTGTAAACAGGGATTTTTCCCTCCTGAATAATATGAACGGGATGGTAACTTTGTGTCTAGAAAATAGGAATGTAGTTCTCATACACACCTTTTGTGCTCTCCACACCAGTTCCCAGACCATCTGTGACCTGCCCACTGGGCTCTTTAAAGCCAGGCTGGTGACCACTGCTGACCTCTTTACCATGGGTAGAGAATTTAAACCAACCCACTGGTACCTTTGATTCATGTGGATAGGAATTAGTGTTGTTGAACTCAATTGTGTAGAACTCTCTAGGAAATAAGAAACAAGCAACTAGCTACAAATGTGGAGGGAAGCCTGCTATTCACTCCTGTGGCCTCAGAGAATAGCTTCTCTGGTTGCAACTTCCCTTATGGTCAGCAAAAGCCTCTACCATTTAAGGAAGGAGTATACAGTGGGGATGGGTGGACAGAACTCTTTCTCTTCTTTTGGCCAGTGGACGATCTGTACATCTGGAAGATGTTTACACATATCACAATATCAATTCCTGCTGGAGTTTTATAAACCCTTCTATAATGTGTGTTTTAGGAATAGTTAATAAAAAGGAGGAATAGAGCATTAGATGTGTTGAGGTTTCTACTGGCATAATCTGTTCTATATTGCAGGGAGAAATTTTAAGCATTCTGAGAGCCTAATACTACTAACTTGAAAATAAAGCTTATAACAGTGTGTTGTAGAAGAGCAGAAAAGCTTTTTTATTAAGGCATTAACTTAGGTGGAAAAAATAAAGTTGGATCTCTACTTCACTCTTTATACCAAAATAAAAATTCCAGACACATTGAATAAAACTTAAAAAATGGGAAAAAAAGAAAAGAACTTGAAGGAAACATGAAGGAAAACCTTTATAATTTTGAAATAGGAAAGATAATTGGAAGGATGTCATAAAATCCAGAAATTTTAAAGAAGATGGATAAATATGACTCTACAAAAATTGAACGATTGTGTGTGTGTGTGTGTGTGTGTGTGTGTGTGTGTGTTGCTGGGGATCAAATTCAGGGGACTTATACCTCCAGGCTATACCCCACATCCCCAGTCCTATTTTGTTCTTTATTTGTAAATAGGGTCTCACTAAGTTGCCCAGGCTGGCCTCGAACCTACTATCCTCTTGTCTCAGCCTTCCAAGTATTGGGATTATAGGTGTGTACCACCATGCCCAGCTATGTAATGATTCTTCATGGTCAAAAAATTTCAGAAACATGATCAGAAGACAAATGAAATAGTAGAAAAAATATTTGCAACACATGTGATAAATAACACATCACATAATATATTCAAGAGTATTTATAACTAAGTAAGAATATGAATATCACTTTTTCAGTAGAAAAAGAACATGATAGTTTATAAAAGTGGAAAAATTACCTTTAAATTTGTAGGAAAAATGCTAAACCTCATTCATTATAAGATGAATGTAAATTTAAACCAATAAACTGTGTACCTGCACAGACTATATAGTAGGCTTTAAACAAACACTGAAGTTACTTAGCTGTTTGAAAGATGTAGGGGCAAGTTATATACCCGGCACAACATCTTTCTCCCTTCAGGAAACAGGCAGCTTCCTAAGCCAGAAGCTTCTTTTGCCTCTGCATCCACATAGGGAATGCATGGGTGTTGTGGCAGGCAGTGGGGTATATAGGGCTCACTATGACACTCTTATGCCCTTGTATGCGTGGTGGTCTGAGACCTGCATGCCAGTTCACAGTTTGCCCAGGCCGGGAACAGTCCCACACTGTAGTGAGGCCAATACAGCATTCCATGTTTATGTAACTTTGTATTTCCTGATGAAACAGGACTCTGAGGTCCTGGGTCAGCCCAGTTCTGAGGTTAACCATTTCCTCTCAGACTGTAACATTGATGGCAAAGAGCAAAAGGTACCCTAACTCAATGTGCTGGGTGAACTAAAATAGTGAAAGTGTCACTCCGACATATTATTGGTAGAAACTTGGGAGGGCAGTTGGATCACTCCCATCAAAATTTCCAGCTGGGTGTGGTGGCACAGGCCTGTAATCCCAGTACTTGGAAGGCTGAGACAGGAGGATCATGTTTGAAGTCAGCCTCAGCAACTTAGTGAGACCCTGTTTCAAAATAAAAAATAAAATAGGGTTGGGGGTGTAGCTCAGAGGTAGAATGCCTCTGTGTTCAACTTCCTGTACCAAAAAAGAATATATGTGTATATATTCATATATATATATAATTAAAATAAAATTCCATTGCACCTTTCCTTTAACTTAGTAGTTTCGGTGATGGGAATTTGCCCTGTAGATAGACCCAAAGAAAAGAATAAGAACTTTTATTAAAGCAAGACAATGGAAACAAACTAAAAATTAATCCATAAGGGTTTAATGAAATAAAATATTAAAATAAATTTACAGAAATACCATCTAGTTATTTCAGAATCTAGAGACACAGAGATGAAACAATTCACAGTTACAATATGTGGAAAAAGCAAAGAATGGAACTCTGTATGTGGACATTAACATTTGTGAGAAAATGGAATGCATATCCCATATCATTCATTATGTGTTTGCCTAGTCTGCCTCTGAAAATATTAGCAAGAGACTTGTAATGCTGTTTTTAATAGGAGAATGCTTTATAGCCTCTGTACTCAGTGAATGTTGTTTTTTAAAGTTACATATACATATTAACTATTCAAAAAATAAAAACAACCTGGCATGGTGGCACATGCCCGTAATCCCAGTACTTTGGAGGCTGAGACAGGAGGATCACTTGTTTGTGGTCAAACTCAGCAACTTAGTGAGCCCCTCAACAACTTAACAAGACCGTTTCAAAAAAAAAAAAAAGGCTAAAGGTGTAGCTTTGTGATAGAGTGCCCTTGGGTTCAGTCCCCAGTACCAAACCAAACCAGTCACCCAAATAGATAAATAAATAAATATAAATTTAAATAAAAGCATAGCAAATACACACAAAGTTATTGGATTAGGGTTAGTGTGGCTGATGAGCAAATATATTTAATTTTTATGAATGAAATAAACTATTTAACTTATAAAAATAGAAGTAGGAGTCATAAAACTGTTGTCAAAAATGGAACAATTTTGCTTTTATCAGGTTGAATTACTATAATACTGGACATGGTATTTATGATGGAAATCCCAGTAGGTTGATCTTTTGGTGCACTTGAATGCAATCAACAATCATCTTCCCAATTCCTTTTCTCACATTTCCTACAGATCCCCTTGCTCTCTGGGCAGGAGTTTCTGAATTGCCAGACCCAGTCACCACCTCCCAATATTACCTTTGATCTCTTGGCTCCTTTTTGAGGGGTATCATTAAGTATGATTTTCTTCTTTAAAATAATCTCATTCCTTGGCTTTCATGACACCATTTCAGAATCTCCTTCCTCCTTAATTTTTCACCCTCTGCCTGATCCTTTGATTTCTGCCTTGGAAACATTTCTAGAATCTTCTCACTTCTCTTTCCTTGAAGGCAGTTGCTTTAAGTTCTGTCCCTGTCCCAATGGTTCTCTGCCTCCCAAGTTCACATTCTTGATCTCAACCACTTCTGTCCAGTTCAACAAGACCACGCATGCTTTTGTGGGTCAGAAACGTGCATTTGACTCCTCTTAAAGGTTAATGCCTACTCCAAGTGGCAATTAAGAGGCCTCATAGTCTCGTCCTTAGCTTCATTTCAACCTCCTCCAACATGCACACACCTCAAGTCCTTTTTGTTGCAAGTAAAGAAGACCAGCTTGACCATGATTTATCCAACATGTTACTTTATTTTTTTTTGTGTGTGGCACTGGGGATTGAACCCAGGGACATTCTACCTCCAAGCTATACTGCAGCCCTATTTTATTTTTATTTTGAAACAGGGTCTCGCTAGATTAATAAGAGTCTCACTAGTTGCTGAGGCTGTCCTCCTCAAACCTGCGATCCTCCTGTCTCAGCCTCCCAAGGACTGGAGTTACAAGTGTGCACCACCACTCCCGGCTCAACATGGTACTTTAATGGGAGGATCCACAGCATCTCCTGAAATGACGGAGCCTCTAATGGGTCAGGCCTGTGATGGCCCCAGAAACTCTCAGTGGCATCTTCACCGCTCATTCCTATTCTTCCTTCCCTGTGTCTTGGCTCCTTGCTTATCTTTTTTGCAAATTTGTTAGGGGAGAATGGTTGATTCTTTGAAGGGTCTGGAGGAGATCCCAGTTGGAGAGATAGGGGAACACAATTCAGGATAGTGGGGGTCCTTGACTTACAGGACAAAAGCAAAACAAAAAACAAAACCACCAAAAAATAAAAAAAAACCACCAGAATTTCAACATGCTCCAGAGACATAGACATTTATTTAGTAAAGCAAGAAATACACATTCAAGGGGCCATTTCCAGAGTGAGAGATACATTTTGGGGTTCATGTTCTTTTAATGGAAACTCGGTAAAGAGCAAGTATGGTAAAGTGTGTGAAGATGACATAAGTCCAGCAATCACAGTGGGTTCATGGTGGTTTGGTCATCTACTGGATTCCTAGACTGATCATGGTCTTCAACATCTGATCAATCGATAAGCTGGAAATTCCCTAAATGATAGGTTTCTCAAGATATCGTGTCTGTCTTGTTAACAGTGCACAGGGTAATTATAGTTTTGTTTGTTTGTTTTGGTTTTGTTTGTTTGTTTTTTACAGATTTCCCAGGAATTTGGGAGAGACAGCCTGGGCGAGAGAACTGGTTTTGGAAGTAAAGATATAAGGAACTTTAGCACCAGGCTTTTATATTAAAGTTATATTTCCTACCCATTTGTTTTATTTCTTCTATCCTATCTCATTTCAATCTTCTCCACACAGAGGGAAATGGACATCACCAATTTCTGAGCACTTTGTCTTTCAGCTTCAGCCACTAAAGATTAATAGATTCTTTCCATTCCAAGACCCAGATCCCAGGGAAGTGATTCCGAGGTAGGATAGAAAAAATTAAAAGAAATGGGTAGAAAGACATAAAGGAAGAACAAGGAAAATATATCTTTACTATGAAAGCCTTGTGCTAAATTTCCTCATTCTCCAAGCCAGTCACTCCCATGTTTTGGGGAAATTTACTGATCTTTATTCATTCAAAACAAAACCACTGATCTTTATTCATTCACTTGCAATAAAGACCCTAAGCACTGTTAACTATCCTCAAAGAAGTATCTATGGACTAGATACTAGAGACTACACAAAATATCTGGACAGGTGCCATGGTCACTAAAACAGGAAACCCATTCACTTAACATAACTACCTTGAGCACTCTTATCCATCCCACCTGTGTATGACTTAAAATAAAAAGATATCTACTAATTAGACAATGAAGGGCCCCTCAGGACCCAGAAGATGACCAAAACACCCTAACTGATCCCATGATGACCAGACTAAAGTCATCCTCACATAACTCCCCTGCCCACCCTTCAACAAGTTTCCTATAAAAGAAGAGCCATCTCTCACTCCGGATGGCCAGATTCTTCCTTGAATGTGGATTTCTTGCTTTCCTAAATAAACCTCTATGTCTCTGACTGACACATGCTGAAATTCTTTTCCATCAGGCCAAGGACCCAGCCAATCCTTAGGTGCATTCTCCTCTCATATTGGAAACTCCTCGCGCCTTTCATGGAATCAACTCTTCTCCAGTGACAATTCAATGGCGGGGAGACTCAGGCAAGATCATGGCAGCTTCCCCCCCCTGACTGGACAGTACTGGGGAAGGGTTCCCAGAGTGGCAGTCCCGGGTTCAGTCCTGTGCCTCAGATGTGCAGACCCCGTGTCACTAACCACCCAGCCTGTGCTTTGCAATACATCCTTCCTCCTGCCCGGTCTCCCTTCCACTTCCATGAAGCCTTCTCAATATCTCTCTTATCTTTGATATACTCAAACACAGAGGTGATGACTGAGGTAGGAATACATGGGTACAGAAAATGGAAGAGATACTGAGTCTCAATGGAACCTTGGACTCATTGGATGCAGGAAACATCCATGAACCTTTGAAATGCAAAACAAGAAACTCCTGAGCAACCCACTTGTCCTTAGCCTGGGCCCTGGCCTGCAAAACTAACAGGAGGGCATTGCTTGTGCACTGGAAAACCTGGTAGGAAATTGTATAACTCTACCCCTAATACCACCTCTGGTCCAGCCCCTAGCTACTGTCCCTCTATAAATATTACCACTCCAGACCAATCGGTTGCTATCTCTTCCTCTGGAGATGGCCCACCTTCTCCCTCAAGAGTGTATTCCTTTCTTTACACCAAAAAATGTCTCTCTCTTTTGAGACAGCTCACATTCTCCCTTGAATATGTATCTGCTTTTCTAAACAGATCTCTGTCTATGACTGGCTTGTGCTGAAATTTTTTTCTGTCACCCCACTAAGCACCCCACTGGTCCTGAGTTGAGGTTCCCCTCTTTGGGAACTCCTTAGGTGATAGTGACTATTTCTCTGGCAGTTTCCTGGCTCTTTGAATGTATCGTTATTAGCACTTGCCCCTGCCTTATCAAATATTGGTTTACAAGTCTATCTGAACCAGTAGATACAGAATTTTCCCTGGTGTCTCTTGATTTCCTATGAATTGCATGGTTATCATTTAATAGAGGTCAGCTGAACTAGAAGAAAGAAGGGAGAAGAGACCTCCTTATCCCTGCTATCTGGGTGAATTTACTAGGTGCAGTGGAGGTTGGGGGCAGAGCCGGGGACTTGCTGACCCTCTGTGGGACTGACATTTCAGGGGCTCCTGCTCTTTGTAATCCCTGTGTGCTAAGGACAAAGTACACTCCAAGTTAAGGGGAAACAGAGGTGGGGATGAAGATGCTGAACAGAAGCTAGATTCTCCTGGGAGGTGCTGAGCGCATCTGAAACCTTCAGAGCGGCTCCAGCATTTCCTCCTTTGGGACTTGGTTTCTATTAAAGTCACACCCGGTTCCCATGAATTAGGCCTTTGAGAGAGGAATCTCCCTCTCATCCTTCCCAGGAAAGATTTAATGCTGAAAATGCAACCGGCTTAGCTGCTGCCTTTGCAGGTTGTCCTTCAACCCTGGGTACCAGTTCTTCCTGCAGGCAGAATACCTTCTCTAGAGAGCATCCTCTGACGCTTTGTTGGGCCATCAATTCTGCCAGGTGGCATTTAGGTACTTACAAGTCCTTGCTCAGGTGCCTTTTTGTCATTAAAATTATCACACTTTTGAGGCCAAAGAGGATTATAGAAACATGATCCTATGCACATACACAATTCCGTCCCTAAGCAGAGGAGCCTGTGGGGGGAGAGCTGGGAGGGGGTGGTGGACAGAATGGCATTTGCCTCTGAATGTGTCTTTTTGATTCCAGAGAGTTCTGGGTCTGAAGGGAAGTTTATAATCTTGCCATTAGACCATAGCGATGAATGGTGACCCAAGTAGTTGGAAGATGCTGAGGACACGAACATGTCAGTGTGAGGTCTTCGTGCTCCTTGGCATCTGGGCAGGCTCCTTGCTCTCCGAACGTCTGGCCTTTTTTTGTGTCATCTTTCTGTGACAGATGAAATGCCTGGGTGGGGATCTGAGAGCCCACAGGGTTCAGGCTGTATGTTCCAGCCCCCCAGTCTTGGCCAGAGACTGTGCCCCAGCGAATGGCACTCAGGATATTTTTAAGATAGGAATTTGGGGTACAAAAAGTGAAAGGTATACTGAGTCTCAAAAGAGAAGCATCCTTGAACCTTTGGAAGGCAGGAAACACCCATGAAATGCAAAACAAGCAACTCCTGACAATCCAGCCTACCTCTTTCCTGAGTCAGTGTCCTGCACCTTGCATCCTTGACTGCAGAAGTCACTGGAAGTGAGGGTACTACACAAGCGTGGGGAAAACTGGTGTGAAAATGTGTAACTTTGCCCTTTAACCACCTCTAGTTCAGCCCCTAGCTACTGTCCCTCTATATATATTAATGCCCCAGACCAAGGATCTGCCTCCTTTCCATTTGGAGATGGTTGCCTTCTCTCTTGAATATGTTTTTCTTGCTTTCCCCCAAGAAATGGCTCTCTCTTGAGATAGTCCACGTTCTCCTTTGAATGTGTATCTGTTTTTCTAAATCAATATGTGTCTGATTGTACCTGCTGAAAGCGCCTGCTGAAATTCTTTCCTATCATGTATGCCAAGGATCCCACCTGTCCTGAGTCAAGGTCCCCCTCTCCAGGGAGTCCTTTGGTGGCACTTTTGGTCTACAGTTTTAATAACCAAAGGATATCTTCATGGTATGAAGATCCCCCACCTCCTTTCCTAGTGGCATCCCTTGAAGTGAGGGATACCCTGTGGCTGGAGCCAGAATCCCAAGACACAGTCCTCCTCGTCTTCATTTCTAGATGTACTGAATTAGTCACTATGTTTGTTCAAGTTGACTGAAAATGTGTTTCTGGAATCTATCCCTTTGCCATCCCAGCTCAAATTCTCTTAATTTAGAGTGCAATAACAGCCCTGCTGATGGCCCATCTCCCTTATCAACTCATCCTCATAAAGTCCGTAGAGTGAGTCCTTAAACTACACATGTCGCTCTCCTCCTAAAATTTCCTCTACTTCCTCTTTACCTGATGAGTGTCAGGGTTGAGGTGGCTGTGCATCTTGGAACACTTCTTAAAAATATTCTCCAAGTGTCTGCATGTCTCTCTGGGCTCCTGTGTGTCCAGGTGTGATGTGCCATGGAGTCTGGCATGGCATATAGAACTGCGGGTCCATGCGCGCGAGGCTACGTAGGTCCCAATGGATGAATGCTGGTTTTATTTCTGTGTATCACACATCTCCGTAAATGTGCCCTTTAGATTTTTGTGTATCGGGGTGTGTTCACCTGGGCGTCTGCACATGAGTTTCTGTGTGCCCGTGTGTACATTGGTGTGCCTGTGAGCAATCCTGTATATTCTCTATCGCTTGTTGTTTCTCTGAGCCTGTCTCCCTGGGTGGGTGAGTGATTGCTGTCGATGGGGAATGTTCCAATAAGGAACAGTGTGAAAGAAATCATTTCACACTCCCCGTAGAGTAGACCATGTACTCTGTTCTTGGCGAGTGAGTGGTTGCTGAGTTACTGAAAGTCAGCTCCTTCCTCTCCTGCTATGACGCATTGACTGGTTGCTGGCTGTTTTTTAACACAAGCTTCTATTCCCTTCTGAGGCCCCTCCAAGGCTGGGAGCACAGAGCTGGGCAGGCCCCCATCTTTCTCTGAGATTTACTGTGTCTGAGAGAGCTTGGGGCAGCCCATGGGGCGGGGGAGGACCCAGTGTGTCCATGCTCCCAGAGGAGAGATGAGGCTCTGCACAGGATTTGGGGGCAGGGGGATACTCTTCCATTGCTGTGGCTAGTCTGGCTGTAGGGCCATTTGTAACACAGCAGAAAGCTTTAGAGGGTAAGTGTTTTTTTTTTTTTTTTAAGAACTGGCAGGGAGGAAGTGAGGAGTGAGCAAGTTCACTCAAGATAAGTCTGGACTCTGAGGAACACAAGAATTAAGAACACCAGGGGAAGCAGGTCAGAGCCTTAATCTCAGGCCAGGGTTTTCCTTCAGAGCCTCATTGTCCTGGACTCATTCTTGATGAGAATAAGAGAGCCTGCTCTCAACCCCCTTTTCTCTCCTCCGACCTCCAACTCATGGCCTCTGGGTCTCCTTTATGGCCGCACTAACAACTGAGCTATCTCAGTATTGTGCTTGTAAGGATGCCAGGTAAACCCTAAACAAAGAAAGTTCTTAACATGTCAGACAACCTGGCCCTGGTCAGCTGTCCCCACCTGGGCACTGTGGAAATGAGGGAAAGGAAATCCCAGCAAGACAGAGTGTCACTCTCTGTCAGACAGAATACCAGCCGCAGAGCAGTGTCTGTAACTCTCGTCTCCCGACTCCCCGTCGAGTGTCCTTTCCATCACACAAAGGTCATTTGGGATGACTTTGGGGTGTCAGATGACTTTTATTTTATTTAAAACCAGAAAATAGCTCCCACTCATGGGACCATACTAGTGAAGTGGAAACTCGCATAGGGAGAGTCAGGAAAGAGCTTGCGACAGTGGAAGAGGACTTTCATCTGGAAGGAATGTTCCTGCCTTTGAAGAGGCAGTTGTAGGAAGGTTTGATGTGGGCCAGATGTGGAGAGTTCTGAGAACGCGCAGCATAGTGGCCAACTTAGACAGTCAGTTCAGTTCAGTTTCACCGGCATTTACTCAAGACCCTTCACAGGCCAGGGGCCGGGAAGGTGCCAGGCACACAGAGAAGGCAAAGACAGGGTTCTGCCTTCGAGGAGCTCAAAGGCTGGTCGGGGAGCCAGAAAGAAAAAAATCACCCCTGAAAAAACATGCAGTAAGAGCTCAGATGTCTAGACTGGGGATGTTTCTCATAGAATATTTGCCTAGCATGTACAAGGTCCTGGGTTCAATCCCCAGCATTGCAAAACAATACAAACAAAGCAATAAGTCCCCTCAGATGTTAGTATGTGAGAGTTACTAAGAGAACAGCAAAAGAGATGTATTCCATCTCCTAGGGCTCAGAGAATGCACAGATATAAATTAATGTACAGTGTATGGGGAACTACATAGCTTTGGTCTAGGTGAAGTTTAATATGCAAGGTGGGGAGAGGGAGAAGGATCATATGAGAGTTTTCTGAAAGATAGATGACATGGGTCCTTTGAGGCTGTGATAAAGTTCTTGAAAATGGGAATCCATCCAAAAGTTTGAGGCAGAGTAGTAAATGGATCAGATCTGTGTTTGGTATCTCCCTCTAATGCCATTCACAGGGGAAGGTTTGGAAGAACAAGATCAAAAATAGAAATCCATGAAAAGATGGTAGCAGTTCTGAGGTGGGAGAGGAGGAGCTGGAGCTAGGAGAGCAGAGGAGAAGAAGAAGAGGTGAGAGGAAATGTGGTGAAGGTTTCCTGGAGGGAGGAGGGACAGCTTAGTCACCTGTCTTAGGGGCACTGTGGAAAGTAAAATCACCATTTGGGAGAAGGATATTGATTTTGAGGAATGGAGGTGCATGGGGAGAGATGAGGCTTGAACTCAAGGGTTTTTGGTACACCTGATGATGGAGACTTCAACCAACCAATGGAAGTTTAGGAGAGAAACTGAAACTAAAGTTAGAGATTTGGAGCATATGACCAGGCAGGAGGATAAAGTCACCCAGGGATAGTATGTCATGTGGGAAGAGCAGTGGTTCAGAAAGAAAATCTCAGAATCCCCAACCTTTAAGGGACAATTAGAGGAAGAGCTTTCTATAAACACAACAGGCCATTCATTCTAGGTGCACAGGGGAGCTCAGGTAAGAGGACTGACCTAGACAGAATGATGGAATGGGAGTCTGGATGTGGGAGGCTGGGAAGGATGGGCCTTATGGTGTGTAGACTGCATTGCCCATACTTCAAGAAGCTCTGATGAGAAGAGGAGAGACCTATTACTAGGGGGGACAGAGTCAAAAGGAGGAGGTTTTCTTATGGGGGCAGTAAAAAGAACATGCCTATTTATAGAATGAATCTACAACTAGACTTCCATTTCTATCACTCCATCTAGGTAGCCAGGGCAGCTGAGGATTTAAGAAGGGGCAGTTGATGGAGGGAGGACCTGGAAAATTCAGAGGATGGATGGTCAGGGAAGACATTTGGCCCTGGACATGAAGAGGCTGGAGGAAGGGAGCCAGTTCTGCTGTGGATGTAAGGATTCACAGGATGTATTGCAGGATACAGGGGTAGAAGTCAAGGTAAATTATGCCTGTGGTCTCCATTTAATGACACAGGATACAGAGTTTTATTCTGGGCACATTCAGGGCTTATGTAAGCAGGCTTAAGATAAATTAGTAAGCTATGGATTGGGAGTTAGGGAAAAAGAATGTGAGAGCTAACCATAGACAAAGCATGGCCTTATGGGCCAAGAATCCAATGAGAAGACTCGTGTTTAATTGGCAGTGATGGAATAGCCCCAATGTTTCAATGCTTTCTTGAGTCTCGTTCAACTTCCCAGATACAGGACCCTGGTATTATGGCTCATTGTAGCACGGAACCAGTGTCTGGGTTAACATTCTCACTGATATAATCCATGACAACTGGCCACACAACTTAGAGGAAGGAAGGTTCATTTGCTCATGGTTTTTTGAAAATTACGGGTTCAGTCCATGTGAGGCTGGGGTCTAAGGATCTCAGGGCATGGCAGCAGGAAGTAGAGAGAGGGAGAGCACACAGGCTCTGCTTCCCACATCATGGAGGCCAGAAGCAGAGAAAGCAAGCAAGGGAATTCAAACACTCAAGCACAGTCCCTAAGGCCACACCACAGGGACCCACCTTCTCCAGCCACACTCCACAAGCCTGGGTTACCACCCACATAAATCCATTACAATGGATTTATCTACTGATGAGTTTACAACCCTCATGACCCAATTACATCAACTCCAAACACCAATAAATGAGCTCTTCAGGGGACAATCTACATCTAACTATAACAACCAGGATTGGGATTCTGATGGACAAAGGTGGGAAATGAGGGCAAATAGTAAGACCTAATACTTGTTGAGTACATACTATGTTCCAGGCATACAAATCTAAGATTTTATGCATATTTTTTTGTTTGGAAAAAAAAATTTTAGTACTGGAGATTGAATCCAGGGGAGCTCTACTACTGAGCTATACCCCTATCCCTTTTTATTTTTTATTTTGAGATAGGGTCTTGCTAAGTTGCCCAGGCTAGCCTCAAACTTGTGATCCTCCTGTTTCAGCCTCCTGTGTAGCTGGGATTACAGGTGCACATTACTGTGCCTGGCTGAAATTCTCAACTACTCTAGGAGTTTGGAAATAATATTAGATCCATTTAACAGGGGCTGAAACTATGTTTCAGCTAAGTAAAATTTGTCCAGAGCCTTCTGTGTCAAATGTGTTAGAGATAGGATTCAAAATCATGCAATGCCTCTGTAACCGTTTGAAAATAGAATGTTTCCTCTAACCCTCATGGAAACATGGTGGAAGAGTTGGAAGTGGAGCTTGGTTATAATGTCAGCAGCGGTGGTGGCCTGGGCTGGTAGGGTGTGGCTGGGGAGGGTGGGTCTCTGGGGCTGTGGCCTTGGGGATTATTATGGTTCCTCCTCCCCTTGCTTGCTGTCTTGCTTCTGGCCTCCATGATGTGAGGAGCAAAGCCTTAGGCTCTTTCTCTCTCTCTCTCTCTCTCTCTCTCTCTCTCTGTTTCCTGCTGCCATGCCCTGAGATCCGTGGTACCCAGCCTCACATGAACTGAACCCCCAAATATCCAAGGAAAACTGTGAGGAAATAAATCTTTATTTTTCTAAGTTATGTGGTCAGTTCTTTGGATTATAGCCATGGGACTGCTAAGGCACCCTCTAAGTCTAGAGAAATAAAATTATTCAGGGAGTCGATGATGAGCTGTGAAGCATTGAGATGCTGATGGACTGGAAGAAAATTGAGGCTGTGAGGGACTCATGCCTTTAGAAGTCACACACTTCTATAGGTATGGGAGTAAAGGCTGCAGGAATAATTGGCTGCAGAGGTCAGATGCTGGTTGCCAGAGTAGAGCCAATCAAGGGACATAATGATAGTGCATTGGATGGAGTGAGGATATTGAAATATCTCAAGATGTTGGAGCTGAAGGCATTAAATTAATAATGGGTACAGCAGGAAATGAGGTTAACCATGCTTGCTACTCCAATTATGAATTGAGGTTTGCTTTTCAAGCATCGCCACTTTCTCTGTTATTACAGCTTCCCAGAAACCCACTGCACCTGGCCCAGGTGCCCTTCTTAAGTAAACCTCCTGCTTCCCAGGAGACAAGACTGGAATTCCGCATGAGGACCCAGGTCATCATCTCCTTCTAAGGAAGAGGCGGTGCTCCCATGAAGGACAGAACCCCATTTCCCAGGCTGGGGAACTCGAGGAGCCACAGACCCATGTGACACGAAGGTGGCATCTGAGTCATCACTGCTTTCTGTGTGTGTGTGTGTGTGTGTGTGTGTGTGTGTGTATGTGTGTGTGTGTGTGTGTGGTTTGTGATGACAGTGACAGCTATCCTAAGGGGTAAAACCAGTGCCCATGCCTATCAGAATCAGCATTCTTCTATTCCTCAGCTAGGAAGGCTCTGGGTTTTCTGTGGAGGAGACTGCCTGGGCAGCCTGGAAATCTGTGTTTCTCTCCACATTAGACTGAACAAAGGGCCCCGAGGGACGGAGAACTGCTCAGAAGTGCCAGGAGGAAAGGAAAGAAGCTGTGAGAGCTACAGTGGGAAGGCCACTGAGCTCAGAGCTGGCCTGGCCAAAAAAAAAAAAAAAAAAAAAAAGCCTGGAAACAGGAATTGAGAAGGCTTAGGGAATTCTCTGACAGTCCCTCTATCTCTGAGGGAATCTTTTAGATTATTTTTATAACTTTTATAGAGCCACTACTCCCATGATTTATTCCCAAAGCAGTGCTGTGGTGAAAAGAACACAGCGTATACAACCCGAAGTAATTTCAAACCAATTTACGTTCCTTGCCTGTGCCCCTGTAGGCCTGTGAAGGGAAGCATGGTCGTTGGCACTGCGGTTTAAATCGCCCTTTCTCCTCCCTCATGTTGCCTGCTCACTGCAGCTGCTGCCCAGGACTTGGTCCTCAAAGTCCCTTGAATGCAGCCCTGGACTCTCACCCCATTTCCCATATCCTCTGTGTCCACGGTTTTCCTCTCCAGTCTCCAGCACGGAGACCCTGGTGGCAGCGAGGTAGTGACCTTGGAGGCAGCAAGCCGAAGAAACCGCATCGGGCTGGGCTGGAAAGCTGCTGAGCCAGCATGGCTGGGGACGGGCCAAGGTGCAGACACAGCTATGTTAATATTTTTATTCCATCGCTTTTGCCTAAGCAACATTATGGGCTCACTTTAATCACCCAGTAATCCCCTCATGGATTCCTGCTGTTCACATTTCTGTGCCTCTCCTTCCCACTAGGTGGTCTTCTCCTTCTTCTTGTTCTTCTTCTTCCTCCTCCTCTTCCTTCTCTTCCTCCTCCTTGTTTTCCTTCTCCTCCTCCTGATGGGACCCAGGGATGTTCTACTTCTGACCTATACCCCTAACACCTTTTAATTTTTATTTTGAGAAAAGGTCTTGCTAAGTTGCCCAGGCTGCCCTCAAACTTGGGATCCTCCTGCCACAGCCTCCCGAGTCTTAGGATTACAAGCACATGCCACTGGACCTAGCCACTTGGTCATTTGACTCTCAGTGTGTGTTAACACTGTGGGAACCTCCAGCTTCCTGGTGGCTGAGTTTACTCAAATACTTGTTACAAACCTCAGCACCATGAACAAGGTAGCTGAGAATCCTGAGATGAAGCCTTTAACATGCTTTCCCTCATAGACCAATAGGAGTCTTTAAGGAGAATAAAAAGGGACCCTGAGATCAAGCAGCCACCTGATCCTTCTGGTCGCCACAACCGCAGCAAGTGTATGATGCTCTCCATCTCACTGCTGGAATCATTCCACACTCACTCCGTGACATGCCAGGTGGCCGGAATCCAGTGCCTGCAGGGTTTCGTTTGTGACCCATTTTCTGTCCTGGAAAGACAGTACAGGCCACCTCCTCAGCCACGTTGGCTGAGGACCAGCTTGTCTCCATCTGCTGGAACCGTGACAGTCTCAGCTCCATTTCTGTGGTGTGAGACTGAAGTTGTCTTTCTTTCTTTAAAAAAGTATTTTGATTTATTTTGATTGATGGATAATGACTGTATACCTTCTTGGGGCACAGAGTGCTGTTTTGATACATGTATATGTTGCATAATAACCAACTCAGGATACTCAGGTTACCCATCATCTCAAACATTTATTTCTTTGTGAAGAGAACATTCAAAATCTTCTTTCCAGGGTATTTTGATTTTTGTGATTCAATATTAACTATAATCACCCTTCTGTACAATAGTAGTGAGGGCTATTCCTTGTGTCTGACTGTGTCCCTGTACCCATTAAGCAACTTCTCCCATAACTGCCTCTTTCCTGCCCTCCCATCCTTTACTATTCAACTCTCTACTTTTATGAGCTCAGATATTTTATATTCCACATATGAGTGAAATCATGCAGTATTTGTCTTTCTGAGTGTATAAGTGAGCTCTGCCATCACCATGAACAAAATACCTAACAAGAACAACTTAGAGGAGGAAAAGTTTACTTGGATCATTGTTTCAGAAGTTCAGTCCACAGTTAGCCAGCTCCAAGGCAGGAACACCATGGCGGCAGAGTGTGGTGGAGCAAAACTGTTCAGGAAAACCAGGAAGCAGAACGAATGAGAGGAAGGACCAGGAACAGACACAGTCCTCGAGGACATGTGCGCAGTAACCTACCTCCTCTGGCCACACCCTACCTACCCACAGTTACTATCCAGTAAATCCATTCAAACTATTAATCTATCAGTGGATTTATCCACTGATGAGGTTAGAACCCTGATTCAGTGATTTCACCTCTGAACATTTCTGCAGCCAACACATGAGCTTCTCTGGGGGATATTCTGTCTCCAAACCAGAACACTGACCCTGGCTTATTTCACTTAATATTATGATCTTCATGCTGCTGCAAATTTCAACCATTTTTATTGCTTAATAATGATCCACTGTGCATATATACCACAATTTTAAACTTTTCTCTCCTTCCTTCCTTCCTTCCTTCCTTCCTTCCTTCCTTCCTTCCTTCCTTCCTTCCTTCCTGGTTGAAACCAGGGACATTCTACCTCCAAGCTATGCCCTGAGACCTTTTTATTTTTTATTTTGAAAAAGGGTCTCACTAATTTGCTGAGGGTCTCACTAAGTTGCTGAGGCTGGCCTTGAATCTGCCGTCTTCTTGTCTCAGCCTCCCAAGCATGGGGATGACAGGCGTGCACCACTGCACCAGGCTTTCCACTCATCTTTTGATGACTTCTCCAGATTGCATGGCTGAGCTCCTTTGTTCTAAGCTGCTATTTCCTGAAGCAGGTTCATTCTTTGATTTTCCAATAGTGAGAATGGAGTGGCTCCTGGCAGTCAAGCCCCATATTGTTTATGAGTTTCTGACTGATTATCCACTTCCCCAACAGCCCCGTACTGTGCATCCTCAGTGTGTTTAGTTCACTGAGCATCTGCTACAGGGATCTTTGTCTCTCAGCTCCAAGTCCCTATTCTATGCCTGTTCCATGCTGTTGAATCTGGGACTACACAAGTCCTTCCTGCTTTGCCGGCTGCCTTGTTATGCTAGGCCTTGTCAGTATGGGCACTGGAAGGTGACTGCGGGGCTGGAGGAGAGCAAGGGAACATGCCTCTTCACCCCCCACAGAGGTAGTTCCTTCCTGCTGTAGCAGCTGAATCCAGTGTGCAGTGTTTCCAACCCCAGCAGGCCTAGACTTTGCAACCCACACCAGTCCAGGGACACAGAGACCGGGCACTGGCTGGTGCCCTCTATTCTGAAGTCAAGGGGATTTTCTACATTCTGTCTTAATAATTCCAACCTCTTTTCTTTGTTCCTCCTGTCCCCATAATGGTAACTGACCTTGCAATTCTTACCCTTGCCATACTTTGGTGTTCTTTTTTTTTTTTTTTTGCTGTACTGGGGATTGAACGCAGGGGCGTTCTACCTCCGTGCTACACCCCCGGCCCTATTTTTTTATACTTTATTTTGAAACTGGGTCTCACGAAGTTGTGGAGGGCCTCACTAAGTAGACAGAGAGAGAGAGAGAGAGAGAGAGAGAGAGCGAGCTGAGGCTGGCCATGAACCCGGATCCTCCGGTCTCCGCCTCCCAAAGTACTGGGATTACAAGCGTGCGCCACCACGCCCAGCACTGTATAGGTTTATCTTCTGATGGATACTTGTACAAATACTAGTTTTACTCACAAGTCTCAGGTGCTGTCCACACACAGAGCTTGCAGTCTTTATGGCCTCAAGTCCAAAATATCCTTTAGAGCCGGTCCACACACATCAACCCTCCTGTGGGTAGCAGGTTGCTGTTTCTGTGTCGCTTCATTCATGCAGCATTTCTCTGGAACATTCTAAGATGATTCTAAATCTTTTACAAACCCTGGTTCCCTACTTCCTGATTTCTTAAATCTCATGCTAAAGTTTTCATAGTAAGTGTTATGGGTACAGATAAGTCTCCATGGAATCCAGACCTGGATGGTGTTCCCAGGCCGTGACTTTGTGGGGTCAGAATTCTTTTAGAATTGACCAATTCAGAGCAGCCCACTAGAACTCTCGAGTTTTAAAGAACATGGATGTGTGTGGAGTTGGTAACTGAACAAGTTCTTTGGAGTTCCTCTACTTAGTGAGTTCATATAAGGTTATGTCTGTGTGTTAGGATGCAACAATAGAAATATGAAAAGAAATGGCTTAGAATAAAGGGAGAGTCTATTTTTCATGGAACTAGTTATCTGGGACAGGAATCCAGGTGTGGGGTGCCTCTGCATGGTGACACCTATACCGTGATACATTTGCTTCCTATTCTACTGTTCTTGGCTATTAGTTTCATTCTTATTTATGTTTTATTGTAATTTTACATCATAATGGGGTACAGAATGTTAGAAAAATACATGCACACAACTCTTGTTGCCCTCCCCACAGGGTCCCCCCACCCTCACCCTGTAAGTCTTTGAGATTGGAATTGGCCATTTTTTGTGTGTTCATAGCATTATTTCTATTATTGCATTCTTTATGATTTCATCTCCCCCCCCTTCCCTAATCAGCTTCAGTCATTCTCCTGGAGTCTCTGCTCATCTATCTGATGTTGCCCTTATTGCCAAATATTTCTCTAGCTTCCACATATGAGAGGGAACATATATCTATTTGTTCTTCGGGACTGGGTGCACTCACTTAGTATAATATTCTTGAGTGCCATCCATTTTCCTGCAAATGGACTAATTTTGTTCTTCTTTATGGCTGAGTAAAATTCCACCGTGTGTATATACCAAAATTTTGTGATCCATTCGTCCATTGATGGACATCTAGGCTGGTTCCATAATGTGGCTATTTCATTCTGTAGTCACTAGTGGGTAGCAAGGCAGTGGCCTGCTCCATCTCCAGCCTCCGGTTCATGTCCAGAGAAGGAAGTGATTGTGGGGTGAGGTAGGGCTACAAACAGGAAGTAGCTCTTTCCCAGATACTCCTAGCAGACTTTGTCTTGTGTCTCATTAGCCTGAACTGTGGCACATGAGCACTCTTAGCTGCAACGGTATATCATCCCTAAAAAAAAGGGGGACAGTAAAACACTATGTCCCTGAATGTCCCCTTTCTATTCCCTAAACCCTAAGTTAAGAGGACAATGAGAGCAAGCCTGGGCTAAAAAGTCCAGATACATACTCTCTTGAAGGACACTGGCTTTCTCTCCTGCACACAGGGAACCAGGGCAAGCCAGTGTTCTCTGTAGAAAGTTGCTCTTGTGCACGTGCGCCAGGACAGGTGCTCCCTGGAATGCTGGTCACGCAAGCAGCCTGAGCAAGCTGGTGCTGGTGACGTCACTGCTTCTGCTGCCTCACACATAAAACCCCCTCTCTGAGTGGGGACAGGTGCAGAACTGGGGGCTCTGTGGAGAGGATACGCGTCATTCATCCAGCAGGCTGCCACCGGACAAAACACGGTGAGGGAGAGGAGGCTCTGCTTGGTAAAGCACCACGAGGGATGGAGGTGCTGTCTGTCATGCTGTCACCACTGAACTCTTCTTGGAGTAGTCATGGATCGCTGTAAGCTTTCCCCTAATAAACCACATGTCTCTCATGCAGTCTCTGGGCACTTTGGCCTGTCTGTAACTTACTCCACTTTCCTGGCACAACCAGGCTGTGGACAAGACAAGCTGTACACTGCTCCCCTCCCCCTATAGGCGATTCTGATAGTAGGAGGAAAGGGGCAAGGGACATTGGATGGGAGAATCACAATATCTGTCACAACATGTGAATCTGGTGTCCTGAGTGGGATGTGTTGGCCTGAACATTTCAGTTACCTCCAGTTTTACTTCCATCTTCGGTGAGGTCTCTCTTCCCGGTGTTCTTGCGACACCAGAGAGCATTCTAGGAGCCTCGTGGCTGATGCTGGACCACTTTTGCCTCAGATCTTTACCACTTTGAAAGCAACTTTTGTGCACTCATGGAGAAAATGAGCTTTGAGGCCATTCACAGTTTGATATTCTTAGTCTGAGGTCCAGCTGTGTACGAAGTGTCCCCAGCTCGACCTCTTATCATCGAGCTCTCTCTCGTCATTGCCTCCTCCGCTCCCAAGACAGTCTTTCACTCGTCTTCCTGTGCTCACTCCATATGCACCCGTCTGCTTCCTCCACTTCCTTCCAATTTTCTTTTACACCAGCCTAAGGTCCAGTCTGGCAAAGCAGGGCATTTTTTAAAGGGTCGTGGGTGGGGAGGAAAAGAAACCGAATCTCTAACAAACGTGGGCAGGGCCAAGGCTGGAAACATTGATGGGTTAGTAGTTGCGATTTCATTGCACTCGTGAAGTGGCAGGAAGAGGGACAGTGCTCTGCAGGGAAGGGCCAGCAGGACTGGGGAGTCACCAAGGAGGCCAAAGAGATGGCTTGTGGTGACAACTATATGACAAAGAAGGCAATCAAGGAAGCTTGGGGACTGACTTCATCCAGGCCTCTCTGAGCTGCATTATAGCAGGACTCAGGCTGCCAGCTTGCCATGGTGGTGGCCTCTCTATGAGACTTGGTGGTAGGGATGAGCTAGCAGAGGTTCCCAAACTTATTTGGCTTTTCACCCCTCCGTGTGTGTGTTACTGGGGATTGAACCTGGGATATTCTACCTCCAAGCTACACCCCTAAGCCCTTTTTATTTTTTGTTTTCAAACAGGGTCTTGATAGATAGCTGAGCGTCTCACTAAGTTTCTGAGGCTGGCCCTGAACCTGCAATCCTCCTGTCTCAGCCTCTCAAGTACTGGGATTACAGGTGTGTGCCACCATGCCTGGCTTACTTACTGCCCCCTTTTGGAAACAAAACATACTCAGTGCCTCCCTGAAAATCTATCTTCATTAAGTGAATAAACAGAAACATGCAGTGACAAATTTGCATTCTTTTTTTTGGGGGGAGGGGGAACTAGGGATTGAACCCAGGGACATTCTACCACTGAGCTACACCCCCAACCCTATTTTATTTTTATTTTGAAACAGGGTCTCAGTAAGTTGCTGAGGCTGGCTTTGAACCTGCCATCCTCCTGTTTTAGCCCCCCAAATACTGGGATTACAGGCATTCTTTTATGTATCTTTTATGTATATTTTATTTCATTCTAGCACTTTTGGAGCAGGGGTGGTATCACCCAGTTTGGGAAAGTGTAAGCTAGGGCAAAGCTTTCGTGTGGCTTTTCAGTCTCACCTGCTATTTGTTCATTCTTTCCTTTCTTCCTACTCTTGGGGAAGCCCTTCTACCCCTGGCCTGCCCCCCCCCTCGGACTGACCTGGTGCCTTGTAAGACCTTAATAAGATCTGCAAACATACACTTCCAGCAACATCAGTCTCAGAACCTTCCTGCTTAAGTGAAATCTAAACAGCCTTTAATTATATATCACCTCTCAAGGACCATTTAAGAACCAAACCAGTATTTACAAATGGATTTGGAATTTTCTTAGCGAAGGGAATTAATTCTATCTGTTACTTCTCAGTGCCTAGAAAAGCAAACAAAAAGGATAGAAGGCTGATTATTTGTTCAGTGATATGGGACATGGGGCCTCTGGCCCAAATCAGGCAGCCTTAGGATGTTACCTTGTTGGAAACACAAACTTAGGAATGTATTTGATCGGAGGGAACAAGAATTACTTTAGGGAGGATTTTTGTTCCTCCTGAGTAGAGCTTACCTGGCTCAGAGAAGCAAGGAGGTGGATGGTAAAATGTATGCAACTTCTTTCCACAGCCAGATGCTCATCGTGGAAAAACTCCTCCTGGAAGTTTGGCCAGTGCAGTTTCTGACACAGGCCAGCATCCGTTCTGCCTGCAGTGGGGACTGGTTTTAGTTGTGAGATTGAAACCTAGATGGCCTGCATCTTTGAGTCACAGTGACTGCTTACCTAACAATGCGGGCTTCTCCCATGTCGTTGGCTAATGCCTCAGACTTCCCACCAGTGCAACTGTGCTTTATTAAGACTTAACACTGTATTCTAATTTTTCAAAAATTTTCAACTTTTATTGTCTGGACCCCTGATGCCATCCCTAACCTTGCTAACTGGTACCTTTTATTCAGCACGTCAGAACACCACTGTCTAATAGAAACCAAATGGGAGCTATAGCTGCGATTTTGAATTTTTCTAGTAGTCACATTAAAAAAGTAAAAAGGAGAAAGATAAAATTAATATTATTATTATTATTATTATTATTATTATTTTGTGGTAATGAGGATTGAACCCAGGGGAGCTCTACTACTGAGCGGCATCCCTATTATGACCAATCTGGATTGTCAACTTGATTGTACTGAGAGATGCCTACAATTAAGAGACTTCTGGGTGCATTGATGAGGGTGTTTCCAGAGATGATTGGCATGTGGATTAGCAAACCGAGGGGAAGTCCCCTGAGTGTGGGTGGTACTTTCCAATAGGCCGGGGACCTGGATTAAACGAAAGGCAGAAGGAGGAAGCAGCGCTGAGGCAAGCTGTACATATACATATATTAAAAATGTGTGTATGCATGTGTGTGTATATATATCTGTATACATATATGTATGTGTGTATGTATTTGTGGCACTGGGGATTGAACCCAAGGGCATTCTACTTCTGAGGTACACCCCCAGCCCTTTCTTATTTTTTGCTTTGAAATTGTCTCTCTAGGTTGCTGAGAATCTCCTTAAGTTGCTGAGGCTGACCTTGAACCTGTGATCCTCCTGTCTCAGCCTCCCAAGTACTGGGATTACAGTGTGTGCCACTACGCCCAGCTGTATGTGTGTGTGTATGCATACGTGTGCATGCATGCACACACACACACACACACACACACACACACACACAGACAAACCATATATAATGGGTTTTGGTTCCATTTTTCTGGAGAACCCAGACTAATACCATTCCACATCGACTGAGCACATGGACCTGTAGCACTGATGACTTGTTATGAAGATACCAGTTGGTGGATTCCTTCTCCAGATAAAAGGTACAGCAAGGGCAGTATTCTGGGTTGCTGTGGGTGTTCCAGGAGAAATCAGTAGGCAATACGGGCGTGTGATCCAAGTCACAAGGTGGCACCAAGGAACCATAAGCAGAAGATGAAGTCTAAGAATGGAGTCAGATATCCTGAAAACCGGAAATCTGAGGGTTGTGCTCGAACTGAACCTGAAAAGCGAGAGGAAGATATCTGCCTGTGGAAGTTGGGAACATTGATTTCTGTGATCACAGCTGAGCTTTGTAGCTCTGCTGAGCTGAAGTGTTAAAGCATCACTACTTTCCATGGTGCTTTTGATTCTGAGGTCATCCTTCCAACACACAGCTCCTGGGGGACTCCTGACCACCTCCCTGCCACCGGTCTTGCCTACTTCTTTACATGAGGTCAATGTGACTATGGCTGTTATATGACCCTGACTTATAACACATTAGTCTGTGGTGTGATATCCAAATTCGCAGGAGTACACTCAAGAAACTTCCTATCCTATCTCATGCTTATATTCCCAACCACCCCCATCAGTGTCCATGATCGTCATTGCACACATGGAATTTTATGCTCTTTGAATCCTTTCCCATTCATGTCAGTGCCTCTGCATATGGCTTTCTCCTTGCCTGGAAGTCACCACCCTTACTATTCCTCCACTCAGTTCTCCTGTTTCTCTTCCAAGAAAGAGCATTGCCATCACCTCCTCCAAGAATCTCCTCTGACATCCTCTTATTTTCATTTCAATTTGGCTTACATGCTTGTATTGTTCCCCCCCCCCCAAAGGCATCCTCACATCTCTATCACAGCAGTCATCTTACTATATTTTAATAAGTTACTTACATGTTTGCCTCCCTGTAGGACTATGGCGTTCTTGAAAGCATTTCTATATTTTCAGGTCATGGCACAGGGTTTGGCCTTGGATGGGTTGCAGAAGGGTTTATTCAATGAACAATTCATGGGTCTACCCAGCTTCTGTGAAGACTGCCAATGGGAACTGTGGCCTACACGAAACCTACCCATTCTGAGCTTCTTATCTGGTTCGAACTGTGATTCCTCAAGTGCCTCATGGCTGAGACAGCGGAGGCTAGGAGTCATGCCTGTGGAAAGCAATTTGTCAGTATCTATGCAGAACAAGGCTGCATGCCCAAAGATGTTCACTGCAGCAAGGCCTCAGATGAAAAGCAGAAGAAACAATTAAATTACAATGAATAAGTAAATTATAGCATGTCAGCAAGTTGTAATTTAAGCAGTCTTAAAAACCATGATTACGAAGACAGTGAAACAGCCTGAAAGGGGGAAGACTCAGCACTTTTTGTGCACCCCAAATAGAAAACCCAACCCATTAAATATCCTTCTCTGTTCATCATTCATTCATTCAATAAATATTTATTGAATACTTATAATGCACAAGACCCTGCTCTTTGGCAGGAAGTCTAGATTTTTAGTAAAGATTTTCAGGGGAAATGGAGGGTAGGGCTAATCACTCGTCATATGACATTTAATTTGGAAGTATCCTCACTCACCATTTTTCCCTTAAAAAATTACTCTTGGCCAGGCATGGTGGTGCATGCCTCTAATCCCAGTACATAGGAGGTTGAGACAGGAGGATTTCAGGTTCGAGGCCAGCCTCAGCTACTTAGTGAGACCCTGTTTCAAAATAAACAATAAAAATAGGGCTGGGGGTGTAGCTCAGAGGTAGAATGCCTCTGGGTTTAACATCCATTATTATAAAAAATTACTCTTAACTGCTCCTAAAACCTTCTCTTCCCCTGCCAGGCTAGCCTCAATGTGTTAGCTTTCTGTTATTGTGACAAAAGACCTGAGGTAAATCAACTTAAAAAGAGGAAATGTTATTTTGGCTCACAGTTTCAGTTCATGGTTGCTTGGCCCTGATGCTTTGGGCCTGTGACAGCACAGTACATTATGGCAGGAGTGTGTGGTAGAAAAGGTCTGTTCACCTCATGGTGGCCAAGAAGCAAAGAGTAAGTGGAAGAGGCTGGAATCCTAACATCTTCTTCAGCTATGGCCACAAAGACCTAACTTTCTCCCACTAGGCCCCACCTGCTAAAGCTTCTACCACCTCTCAGTAGCACCACAGGCTGAGGACCAAGCCTTCCACACAGGGGTCTTTGGGGGACATTTCAGATCCAAACTACAGCACTCACCATACTCCCCTTCCACGTTCTCCATCTCCTCATATCCCTTCTTATCTCAAGAGAGCCATTTGAGCAATTTATCTTATTATTCTTCAAGTTCTTCCAACCCTGCATATTCTCACCCATCACCCCTCTCAGCAAACAGAAGAGCCTATGAGAATTTATTTTTCTTAGAAGGTAGTGGAGGGGTTGTAAATATCAAATATGACGTTTCCCTGCCGCAGGGCTTCTTCTCTCCTGTCCCAGATGTGCACTAAGGGGCAAGACAACTAACTGGAGATGTTGGTCACCCTGCATCTCGGTCCTCTAAACTCGGTGTGTCTGTTGGTTCAGCAACTCCAGGAGCCTGTGCAACTGCACCTCTGGGACAGCAAAGCATTCCTCATGAGTCTTCAGGAGGGCCTGAAGCTGTATCGGTCGAGCTTATTAAGGGTCTTATGGAGAACTTTGTTGCCAAGGATTTTTGTTATGGCTATTCTCATCCCAACAGAGCTGGGAGGAATTTGCTGGAAAAGGAAAGAGAGAGAGAGAGAGTCAGCTGGCCTAGTTCTAGGTACAGCCCAGTGGTATTTAAATAATTCATATATTTAAAATAACAGAATAAATATTTTATGGGTCTTTAAATTTCAGCAACAAGCTGCACCCTTGAAACCTGCAGATTAAAAGCGAGACTTTAGTCACAAATACCACTGCATAGTAAAATGTTGCTATTAGTGGATGCTCATAATTCAGAGCCAACAGGATTTCACACTCAGGGGCCTAGAAATCAAGCTTGACGGCCTGGTCTGGCTCTTCCGGGATGCTGACGAGGAAGGGAGGCCTTTCTCCTTCTCTCACGAGGCTTCTGTGTCCTCTGAACAATCTCTTGGTTGAAATGGGGTGGGGTCCTTGCTCTTGCACACCAATGTCTCTGTAAGGGAGAATCACAGCTCACTCCTGACCATATTGGGTGCATTTGAGAAACCTTGTTAATAAAGTTTTGTGGGAAGATAAGTAGTTATAAAGCAGAACAGTAAGGTTGGTGGGTTGCATAATTTTTTTGTTTGTCTCTACCTCCCAAGAGGATTTCAAAGATGATGTAAAGTACTTGCAGCAATGTGACTAGAATATTTCCTCAAAGGGGTTTGCTCATTCTCAATCTGTCTGCTTTAAAAATATAATGCTTATTGATTTTTGTACAATTACAGAAGTAATGTATGACCATTATATAAAATTTGGAAAATACAGGAAAGTGTAAAGACAGAAAGAAAATGCATCCATAATTGATCACATAATAATAACCACTGTCATTATTTTGCAGGAGAGAGAGAGGGAGGCGGCCTAATTTCTTATGCTTGATTCTTTTTCTCTTCTCTTTGTTCTCTGTTAGCTCTCCTCTGGTTCCTTTGTTACCTAGGTTAAAAAAATTGTTTTTGAAGGAGAGTCATCTCTTCTATGACTTGCATATTTCTGCCATCTGTATGACAAGTCTTGACTAGGGCACATTTTAAAAATTAATTACAAATATTTCTCTTCCCTTATCACATGTAAGATGAAATGTATCTAACTCGGGCTTTCCATGTAATGATCCTGGGGAACTGATGAAATAGATGGAGGTAGCATTTCTCAACTTTGGCACTAAGGACATTTCGGGTCAGATAAATCTTTGTTGTGGGGGCTTCCCTGTGCATTGTAAGATGTTTAGTAGAATTGCTACTCTCTACTAGCGAGTTGTGATAGTCAAAAGTGTCCCCAGACACTGCCAAATGTCCCTTGGGTGGGAAGGAAAAAACTGGCCCTGGCTGAAAACCATTGTCTTGAAAATTTAAATATTAAGAATGCCAGTTAGTGTGGTGTCACTTGCCTGTAATTCTAGTACTTGGGAGGCTGAGACAGGAGGATTTGCTGGCTTAAGGCCAGCCTCAACAATTTAGTGAAACTCTCAGTAACCTAGTGAGATCCTGTTTCAAAATAATAAACAAAATAAGGCTGGGGGTGTAGTTCAGAGGTAGAATATCCCTGGGTTCAATCCCCAGTACCACAAAAAAGGGGGGTTGGGGGTTGCAGATCAGAGGTCCCTGGGTTCAATCTCCAGCACACACACACGCACGCATGCATGCACCAGCATTTCTAGACTCTTAAATAGGTAAGTTTTTTTTTTATCATAAAATGTCAAGAATATAAAAACTTTAATGAGATTTCTGAAAACACAAACATCAATGACATGTGCTCCTACTTCTCTTTTTTGATGAGACACATTATGAGACACAAGAGTTCTGAATGGGAGCCTCATCAGCCAGGAATTAAGAGTAAAACAACCACTGTAGTTATTTTAATGAGAAAGGGAGTGGACACAGGGAGCTAGGAGCTTTCAGGATCCTGGGGCAAACCGGGCAGGAGAGTTGCAGCAAGGGAGGGTGCTGCTGGGTTTCTGGAGATTTGCAAAGCAGAACTTGTAGAGAAGCTCTCTAGGGCACCAGAAGGCTGCAGGAATCTCAGAGGGCATGCTGCCGCTGATCTCAAAGGTGTGTGGCAGCGAGGTCCTGCTGCTTCCATGTCTTTTCCATCTGCTGAGACCTGTGAGCCTGTCTATAGCTGCTGTAGGACAAAACCATGGCTGCTGCTTCTCTCTGCCTTCCACGTCTCTCTCATATGAATGTCTCTCTGTGGCTGAATCCAACTTCAGACCTGCTGGCAAGGGTATCTTGGAAATGTAGCTTCTAGGTTTTTAGCCCAGCAGCACTGCAGGTAGCTGAGGGCAGGAGGAAGACAGGCAATTGAGAAGATATTGTGATGTGGCAAGGGGCCATTTATTTAAGTGTCCTTTTTTAGAATTAGGTAGGAAAAGGGGGATAGCTTACTCCAGTGATGCCATATTGATAAAATAACCTTAAAATTCTTTGGTCACACTGATTGCCATGTCTTGTATATTGTAAAGGGACTAAAGAGGCTAAAGCTACGGGATGTGTGGCAGAGATGAAGTTTCCTGGTGCCAGTAAGACGGACCAACCTGACCTTGCATAAAATATATATTAAAATTAGGATGGTACTGCATATATAGCTTTGTATACTAGTCATTTATTTGAAATTATCTCATAAGACCCCCAATATCCATTATTTCCAATTTTCAAGTATTACTTTAATCATCAGAAGTAGGCTTAATAAACTTCAAAATGTATTATTGCTGTTAAAAGTTTCAAAAGCATGATATTCATTTTGCCATATATATATATTTCAAAACATTATTTTAAAGGCTTTGTGTTATTTAGTCATGTGGAGTTAACACTTATGCATAAATCTTCATCCCCAGCTTCAGTTAATTCCTTAGGATAGGTTTCTAGAAGTGGGTTACTCATCCAAAATTGTGAATTAATTGCGTTACCAAATGTTTATAGTGGCATATGAGACTTCCCACTTTCTGCCACTTTATGAACACTATTGATGCTCATTTTAGATTGCTTTTGACAATTAGCAACCATGCTGTCATCAATAACTTTGCACCTACTAAATTTACAAACATACTTGCATAGCTCTAGAATTGATTCTTAGAATTGCTTACCATAGGTGCTATCCTTGGGATCTGGAGCGTCCCCAAAGCCCATCTGTTAAAGGATTGGTCCCCAGCTAATTATTATTGGGAGGTAGTGAAACCTCTAAGCAGTAGGGCCTACATCTTCAGGTCATTGGAGATGAGCCCTTGAAGGAGATTGTGGCACCCTGGCCTTTCCCCTTCCTGGCTATGAGATGAGTAGCTTTGCTCCATCAGGATGCCTCACCAAAGCCCAAAGCAATAGGGCCAGTCAGTCATGGACTAAAACCTCCAAAACCATGAACCCAAAAAACCTTTTCATTTTATAATTTGATTTATCTCCTATATTTGTTATAGTAATAGAAAGCTAATATTTTTAAATTTTAGTAGATATTTGCATAGTTATATTTAATTGAATTGTAAAGTCACTAGTGGTTGTTATTGGAAGAAAACAAGTACCTAATCCTTCCTTTAATTACACAGATATGGTAGCCTAAGAATTTATTCTAAGAACAATGAGTGTGATGGTTAATTTTTTTAACTGTCAACAGTTTATTTCATTTCACTCCAGTCTTTTTCCAGTGTTTGTATATATTTGAATAACAAAAGATGAATCATAGTTAATATGCTTCCTATATTGCACTATACTTTGTTTTTTTACTTTAATTTTCACCACTATAATTTTTATTGTTAATGTTATAGCTAAATATTATGTCTAAGTGTTTCATAACAATCCATCCAAGTCTTACTGAAAATACTATTAAGGTTTTTGTGATGTATTTCAGGACATTTGGGACATTAAGGATCCATAGCTTTTGAGGATATTATAAATAAAGCCAAGTTGAACATTTCTGTGTATAGATCAAGTTATTTCAATGAAAACCATTAGCTAATTTTCACATCATTTTATAATTCTTCCTGTACTCACTGATGTATAATAGCATCTTTAGCCTCATTCTAAGGTACTCAAGCATTTGCATTTTAAAAATTATCCCATGATTCTATTTTTCTCTTTAGCTATTGCTCTGTTGACCTTCAAAGCCAAAATTTTTTAATTGGTGCATTATAATTATACAAAATAATAGGATTCATTGTGATATATTTGCATATGTATATAACAAAATTTGGTTGATTTCATTGGCCAATTCCTCCCCTTTCCCACCCCTCCTTCCTCCCCCCAGGCTCTATCTTCTGTTCCACTGACCTCCCTTCTATGTTCATGAACCCCCTTTTTCCCTTTTTCTCAACTTTCCTGGACCATGGGGTACCCAGATTGTGTATCATTTCTGGGTGTGTCTGAAAATGTTTCTGGATGAGATTAGCATTTGAATCAGTGGACTTGGTAATTTAGTTTACCCTTCTCAATGCGGGTGGGTATCATCCAATCTATTGAGGGCCTGAATGGAACGAAAAGCAGAGAAAGGAGGAATTTATCCTCTTTTTTCCTGCTTCACTGTTGAGCTGGGACGGCTCATCTCGCTTTTTCCTACCCTTTAGACAAGGATTTAAACCATTGGATACCATGGTTCTCAGGTCTTTGGACTCAGATCAAATTACAACATTGAATTTTTTGGGTCTGCAGCTTGCAGAGACAGGTAGTGGGATTTATTGGCCTCTGAACTCATATGAGTCAATTCCTCATAGTAAAACTTCTTTTGTATATTATCTCCTATTGGCTCTGTTTCTCTAAAGAACCCTGACCAATACTAATGACTAATGCTAATGCTAATTATCTGATAGTCACTGTTCTGAGATCTTTACACATAGAAAACTGTTCAATCATTATCACAACCATATGCATTAGGTTTGGTTAGTAACATTTCCATTTGAGGAAATTGAGGCAAAGAGTTTAAATAACATGACTAAGCCAGTGAAGGGCAGTAAATGGGGAACTAGGATCTAATCCAGGCTGTGTAGCTCCAGAGCCTAAGCAGCTGGGCACTGTGCTATACCACCAGGCAGCCTCAGCTAATTCTTATAAGCAGTAATTCCAAATCTTTGTCTAGTTAATTCAGCATCTATAGCAGTGATAGGTCACATGCTAATTTTTGATAGGCCCAAAGGTATATATATATATATTTTTTTTTTTTTTGCGGTACCGGGGATTGAACGCAGGGGCGTTCTACCTCCGCGCTACGCCCCCGGCCCTATTTTTTATACTTTATTTTGAAACCGGGTCTCACAAAGTTGCGGAGGGCCTCACTAAGGAGAGAGAAAGAGAGAGAGAGACAGGGAGAGAGAGAGCGAGAGAGCTGAGGCTGGCCGCGAACCCGGATC
>PVJS01014843.1:0-39753 GCA_004027185.1 Glis glis | reverse complement strand
TTGCACTGTTACGTCTAGCAGCCGCTCATGACACTATGCCAAATGCTCTGACGATTATCTGCTCTCATAGCTTTGCACTGTTATTTCTGAAAAAAAACATTAAGATTGTATAAACCACAAGCATGAACAATCAGCTGATGATGTATTTTGTTTCCCTAATCATTGTGTATAAAATCCTTGCCTAAAACTTTGCAAAATATACTCAGATGCAACTTCTTTAAGTTGTTTGTCTGTTTGTCACTCATCGCCGACTCCTTGCCCACCTTCCGAGATCCCTGTCCCGTCGGTCTCAATGCTCTCCGGCTGAGCTGGTCCGTCGCAATAGATCAGAAAAAAGGGAGTAGGCTTGGATTTGGGGGGACAAGTTACTTGCGATTGTTTGGTCAATGATGGCCTCTCTCAAGAGTGACATTTGAATGGCCCACACAATGAGGAGAAGCCAGCCACAGGAAGACCTGGGAGAGAGCCTTCCAGATGGTGTTGAGGTGACACCAAGCTCAGTGTGTTTCAGAAACAGAAAGAAAGGCAGCACAGCCGGTGTGTGGTGAACACACAGGAGGATGGGGGAAAAAGTTGAAGAGGTAGACTGGGATGAAATCGTGTGGTGCATGCTCATTAGCCCATCTTCCAGATGAAAAAACTGAGGCCCAGCAAGGTGCCACCAAAGTCACATGGTGTTGGGATTCCACTGGCTCCAGGGCTCATGCCTATAACTGCATACACATGCTCTCCCCATCCTGGCTGCACTGGCTCCTGAACAGTTATGGACTATAGGATGGATGTGTGAGCAAATGTGGCGGCCAGTCCAGTGGTTCTGTGGGGGATCCAGAACATTCATACATCTGGGTTAGTGATTTTAGTGATTTCCGTGCAGGCTCACCTTGAACAGGGTCCTTCAATGTTAGTTCAGAATTAGTTAGTTCCGGTGTCTGAAACCCAACTGGGAAAAAAAGGTCATTATAAATTTCGCTGTCATTAATCCCAGGCCAGGAGCCCTCCAGCTCTCCCTTCAGTGAGCTCAGGCATATGATATTAGCAGCGGGTGCAAGCAGCCCCGTGCCCCGACCTGGCCTCCCCACGTGGGGCTGCCCGGGGAATGTGTGTGCGGAGGAGAAGGAGCTTACAGACAGCAAGAGGAGCCACCTCTGAATGTGTCCGGCATCCCTCCCTCCCTCTATGAGGCTCTATCCGCTCTCAGAACTTTCCAAGGAAAACATCTTTTTGTAGGCACTTAGTAAATTGAAACTGTTTTGAAAAAGCAACTTTTCTCAATATTGGAGTTTAGTTTCCTGCGTTCACTCTCTTCCTGTCTTGCTTACCTTCCTCCACCACCACGAAGCCCTCGGGGGTCCCCTGAGCCTGTGCTGCGGGAGGTAATCGGGCTACTGCAGGGATTGAGTCTTGATGGAAGATAGCACTTTCTGCCCTTTTACCTAAACCCAGCTCTTGCCAGTGACACTGGTGTAGGCCCCACTCTCCGTGAGTCAGGTGATGGGATGGGCAGAGACGCCAGGCCCAGGAGGCTGTCAGGTCACAGAGCCCCAGGAAGCCTGGGCTGCCTGCCTTAGTCCCACCTGATGCATCTCTCTTGGTCTCCTCCCGGGGTTCCCTGTGTCCAAGGGGAGCCCTGCAGTCCTTTTGCTTACCTCTTTCTTCCCAGCCTGAAGCTCTGAGCACATTTTCTGAAATGACCGCTTTTCTCAATAGTCTCCTGTGGTTCTGTGATTCTGAAGCTAGTCTCCCCCAACCCCCCCAATCCTCCCTTTGGCCCTAGAGGGCTGGGAATCAGGCTGACTGTTCTCATCACAGTTTGGACCATGTTGCTGATACCTGAACATCCCTTTTCTGAGGGCTTCTGCTTCTGCCCATGTTTTTATCTTGAGTTTGTTTGGTTTCTGTTTAAACTTACCCCCGACCTCACCCTTATCCAGCTCTTGCTCTCAGGGAGAGCGAGTGGATTAATTTTTTCTCACATGGTCTTTCAAAGGTACTGGCAACCTAATCACAGAACAGTTCATACTGGTAGAATTAGCAGCAGATAAATGTTGCAAAAGTGTCTCTTTCATCCCAGGGTGGAAAATGTGGTCTTTGTAAGGTAGCAGCCACCCCTGTGACTCAGAGGTAACAAACAGAGGCTCTCAGTTCACAGTGGTTCTTAGTTCTTGGACTAAACAGCTGAATCTGTCATCATCATGTAGGCAGGTTGGTTAGCCCCTCTTTGCCTTATTTTTCTTATCTCTAAAATGGGGTGAAAACAGTACTTATTTAGAATGAGTACTAAAGAACATCAGAAAACAACCAAAGTAGCTAGGCAGGGTGGCACACATTTGAAATCCCAGCTACTCGAGAGGCCGAGGCAGGAGGATTGCAAGTTTGAGGCCAGCCTGAGCAACTTAGTGAGACCCTGTCTCAAAATAGAATTTTTAAAAAAGGCTGGGGATGTAGCTCAATAATAGAGTGTTTGCCTAACATGTGAGAGGCCCTAGGTTTGATCCGTAGTCCTGAAAAACAAACCCCAAACCAAAAAACCAACTAAAGTGTGGCAGGCATACAGTAGGTGCTCAGTAGAGGCTAATGCTGTGAGCATCTCTCTCCTTGTGTCAGCATCTCATAACCAGCTTTGGGCAATGGGGCATATTTCTCTTTGCTTCTTTTTTTCTGGTGGGGATCTGGTGCTTGGTGTGCCCAGGTCCCCACTCTGCCCTGATGCTGGGGTCATCAAGGAAATGTGAAGGAGGCTTCCTTAGAGTTTCTCTGTCACCCCACCCACATTTGGAAGTTCTTTCTAGGCTGCTCATCCCAGCCAGCTCCAGACAGAGTAAGCAAAGAATAACTTCCTTTCCAACTGTGCATCGGCGGCACACACTTCCAGGCTTCCGTGTCGGTCACAGTTCCGTGGAGCCTGACCTATCATAAATTTTAAGCCACCTTAGATTTTGTATGGTTCTGTATTTGGATCTTTCATTAAACCCAGCGCTCATGCTAATCACTGATTTTCTCCCTAAAATCACCCCGAATTATCCGTGCTCCTTTTTTCTACATCCCCATTTTTGACCTTCAATGTTTGTTTTGACTTTTTTTTTGGCATGCTTTTCAATGCTACAGAAATTCAGTCCAAAGGATTTGCTAGTTTTCAGGACAGTTTGTACCCCAAAGGAAAGCAAAATGTATCTTCTGCCTCTGTGGTTTACTTCCACTCTAAATAGAACTAGATTTTTTTAAAATGTCATTGGGTTGGGCTTACTTATTCTTTCTGTCCAAAATAAGCTTGTCTATTGCTAATTTTTCTATGCACCTGAAAACAAGATAAACAGTTGCTTCAATGCCTGTCCACCCCATTAGTGAGTAAGCTCCAGGAGGCCAGCAGGGCCACCAACAATATCTGCTGATTCATGGTGTGTCCCTGGTGCTTGTATACAGTTTAGCCCACAGGCAGCTCTCAGTTAATATTTGTTGAATGAATATACATAGTTTTAAAGACTGATCCCTATGTTAAAAAAAAAACACACTTGAGTGTTTTGCATCATTTAGTCCTCTTGTGACCCTGTGAACTAAGAATGGACACAAAGGTATTTTAGATGAAGTAAAGGAGCTGACCAGAGGGTGAGTGGCTGACCCCAGGCCCAGGGTTGGCCAGAGCTAGTCCACGCTCCTGCCAGGGCTTCAGGTGTGTCTGATTTGTTGAATTTCAGATGCATAGTCACTGGGGAAATAATTCATGCGGAAATGTTAGAAGCTATAAATATGCAAACTCTAATCAAGTCCAGAGGAATTAAAGCTCTAACACCAAGTGAGTAAAGCCCCCACTAGAAGCTCACAGGCTCATTAGGAAAAATTTGTAAGATGTTAGAAAAGATGATTAAACCTGAGCTAATCATATATTTGGTATTTTTATAGAAACAGTTGTGTACATGGCAAAGGAGTTCACTGGTTTTATTAACCTTATTATTCAGTGTGTTGAGTTTACAAAAATCTAGAAAGTTGATAACAGTAATTAAGCAGGGAAACATGAAAAACCAGAGAGTCTAGGTGAGCAGCCAGGCATTTTGCCAAGTGCTTTTAGCCACTGGGCAGAGGTATTTTTCAGAAGAGAAAGAAGGAAAGAAAGAAAGAAATGGAGGGAGGGAGGGAATGAGCAGGAACGAAGGGGAGTAAGTTGATTTGCTTTCAGCCATGGAATTATCTCTTTTTACCCACCTTCTCCCCAACATACTGCCTCAATGCTGGGTGCATTTTGATTACATCGAAACATCCTGGGCTGGCCATTCCCTTGGGCTCTGTGATGAGCCAGATGGACGGGAGTGTGGCCCCAGCTGGCCCTGGCCACTCAGCCCTTCCCCACACTCTGCTAAGGACCTGCAGGCTCCATCCACCAGCAAGCAAAGTGGGCCTGGGTGATGGGATGTGGGAGGCCACCCTGGGGGTTGGTTTCCACCTCTTCCCGTTGTATTTCTTAGTTTATTCTATAGAACACCCATCCCCGAAGGTCCCCACAAAAGGAAATTTTTGGTGGTTAAAATAATGTATATATGGGTGTAAGAATACTACATGTTATGTATCCTTTTGGAGGATCACAATAACCGATAAAACCAATAAAGATATTTAAGAAAATTTGGGGGGGTACTAGGGATTGAACCCAGGGGCATTTTATCTCTGAGCTATGCCCTCAGCCCTTTTTATTTTTTTGTTTGGAAACAAGGTCTCACTAGGTTGCTAAAAGTCTTGCTATGTTGCTGAGGCTGTCCTTGAACCTGGGATTCTCCTGTCTCAGCCTCCCACCTACTGGTATTACAGGCATGCACCACCATGTCCAGCTTAAAAAAATCATTTGATTTAGTTTTTCAATACTTACCTCCCCTCCTCTTCTGCACCTTCAGTACCCCACAGAACACGGGGAGACCTTCTGTGTGAGGCTTCAGTGCAGTAAGAATCCTAGATGCCCCTGTATTTGGGGTACCTTTTCGGTCACTCTATTTCAATGTGACTCCATGTATTTCATCATTATTTGAGCACCACTGTGCAATGCAACATTAACCCACAGTGGCTCTTCTAGGAGCAGGTCTGTAAAGGCAGTCCCTGACTGCAGAATTTACCATCCTGTGCTGAGGAACAGACGAGTGCATGGGGTGACAAAAGAACTGTGGAGGAAATACGAGGTAGGGGCTCAGAGATGGGAGAAGGAGCAACCTACTGTGAGTCTAAGCAGAGTCTTGAGGAGGAGGCAGTGTTCAGAAGAGCTCTGAAAGGGATGCAGATGTCAAAAATTGAGATGGGGCATTTAGGGAGGGTGTTGAGAGCATGAGGGTATTTGGAAATGAGTGGTTCCAGGGGCTTGGATGTAGGGCACACTCAGGGGAGAGTGACAGGGTACTCCAGGTAAGTAAGCTGCAGCCTGAGCCCAGCAATGCTTGTGTGCCAGATTGAGACAATCGGCTGAATCCCATGGACAGTGGGCACCCACTGAAGGCTTTAGAGTAAGAAAGCAATCTAATGGGAGTCCTATTGTAGGAATAATGGGAATATATGGCAAATATTATAGTTTGAATCTGGAATATCCCCCAAAGCCTCATGTCTTGAAGACTCAGTCCCCAGTGCAGCGATGCTCAGAGGTGGGGCTATGGGGAAGCGATTAAATCATGAAGGTTCTAACCTCATCAATTAATTAATCCAATGAGAAATTCATAGTTGAATGGACTATTGCGAGATAGTGGAGCCTGTAGGAAGCGGGGCAGAGCTGAGTGGAGTGGGGTCCTTGGGGGCATGCCCATGGGGACTTTGTCTTATCCTCAGCCTCCCTCCCTCCCTTTCTCTCTGCTTCCTGGCTGCCTTGAGGTGAACAGCTTTGTTCAGCCACACCCTTCCACCATCATGTTCTGCCTCACCACAAGCCCAGAAACAATAGGTCCAAGTGACCATGGACTGAAATCATGAGCCAAAATAAGTTTTTACTCCTCTAAGTTATTTTCTCAGGCATTTTGTCATAGCAATGGAAAGCTAACTAACACAACAACTATGACTAGGATATGGCAGAAGAGGAAAAGAGGCAGCAGAGAGGCCACATAACATTCTATTTGAGTAGAAGTCAAGGGGAATGCTAATGAGACCCTATCTTAGGGGGCAGGTGGACAACACTGAAAATCCCTCAGTGACTCCTCAGACCAGAGTCCAAATTCCTTGGCATGACCTAAAAGGTTTCCCATCCTCTGTCCCCTCCCTGTCTCTCTAACTCAACATCTCGCCATCCTTTCTCCTCTCACGAGTTCCTTCAAGCTCCTTGAGCATGTTGAGCTCTTTCTTCCCTCCCAGCCTTCACATATTCTGCCTGCCTTTGCTTAAAATAACAATGAAGATGACGATGGTGATGAGGGCTGTCACTTGTAGAACGTTCAATATAAGTTCTCACTCATATTGAGTGTTTGCCTGTACTGCTTTCCAGAAGAAACCTGGTGTTTTGGAGTGGTGTTGCACCTTCATCTTTCATGGGGGTGAGGGGCTGGTACCACAGCAATGAAGTACAGAACGGAGATTGCAAACTAGGCGTTTCCTTCTGGCCTGTGCTAATATTTTATAGGTGCACACCTAATGATATTGAGTTTTATCAGAAAATTACAAGACTGCTATTCTCTATTTGGGGTGTATGTTTTTGTATCTGCCTAGACTTAGAAAAGTTAAAACTATACTAATAATGACCAGGAAATTACTTCATATCCTGAATGCCTACATGCAACATTAACGCTTTTGTTCACCTCTGACTGTGTCCACAGCATGTGAAACAGTTTCTGGCACATAGTAAGAACATGATACATATAGCTGTTAAATGAATGAGTGAATTAATAAAGTAATGAAATGTCTGTAGAGATACACTGTGACTCCCAAGTCAGCCCCTTACACTTGGCTCTGCATCTTTTTCTCATGGTCAAACCCACCAAAACCACAGCCACCCATTCGGTTTTTTTTCTGTTGTGATCTTCTTTCTCTGCAGGTTACAGAAGACACAGCAAGACAAGAGTAATGGACCCAGGGCAAGGCTAATGTCGCTGCCTCCTTGTTATGCCGGTTGCTGGTCCTCTGTTGTTCTGTGTGGTGGGACAGGTGACACGTGCTCCAGGAAGCTAGATGTCTTGAGGTCCAAGCCCTGAGAGTGGGGGTGGGGGGTGGAGAAAGAGCAGGGCTTGATATGACTTGTCACAGTTCTTGCTGGTGAAGGCAATTCTTAGATTCTATTGAAGACTAGAACTCAGGGGACTGAGTGGTATTGACCAGGCATACCTAGTCTTGAGGTTCACAGACAAAGCCCTGAAAGCATCCATCCTCTTTACAACCATGGAGTTTTTAGACTTCATCTTCCTGGCAGGTGGTGGCAGAAGACATGAGACAGCCTGGCTACAGGTACTTGGGGTTAAAGACAGAGGGCAAACACTGGGGCAAGAGGACCTGGGGGCCAGTGGGACTTAGAGACATGGCGTGTGGGTAAGAGAAGCTCTCGTACCTGTTTTATCACCTTCCTGCAAGACCGGCCAGATACTGATGTGCATTCTTTTGAGAATATGATGATTCCAACTCAGAGGGAACCAGTTTCACTCATGTATTATTTTACTTGCCAAAGTTAACAGTTATAATCTCAAGGAAACTGAAAAGACAATTCTATTCCCAGCAATAGATGGGGAGAACTATGACAATGATCAGCCAGAAGCGAAGGCTGGGAGAGGGATAGTAAGTTCAAAGGAATGCTTCTTCCCATGGAGAAAAATATGCAAGTTTTGACATGGCACAAGTTGATCATTCTAATAAAACAGAAAATTGAGATTAACAAATAAATAGTCACCTCGAGAGATAAACAGTTTTAACACTTCCCATATATTACCTTCCTGATGTGTATGTGTCATATGAATATTTGTTTTTCTGTTTTTGTTTTTGTTTTTTGGTGCCAGGGATTGAACTCAGAGGCATTCTGCCTCTAAGCTAGACCCCTAGTCCTATATTTTATTTTGAAACAAGGTCCCACTAAATTGCTTTGGCAGGCCTTGAACCTGTGATCCTCCTGCCTCGGCCTCCCAAGTACTAGGATTACAGGCATGCACTACCATGCCTGGCTGTTGTTCTGGTTTTGAAAATGGAATCATGTTTGTATGCTATTTTGTGCCAAGGGTAAAGATTTCATGGATCTGGAGCTTACAAAATTTGGGAATCTCTAGGAAAATACTTTAAAGCTATGAAAACAAACACATGTACAGGGCCTTGGAAGGGGCCCACGCAAGTGAAGTGTCCCAAATGTAAACTTCATCAGTTTATTGCTCAGTAAATTCCTCTCATTATATCCTAGTTTATTTTCCTTTTGTTTTTGTTTTCCCATTTGATAATACATAAGCACCCATAAACTCCTTTACCCTCTCACTTCCACAAGAAGACGTTTGGAAAAGCTCAGTCCCATCAGCACATACTGAGCACCTTGTGTATGCCTGCCAGTGGAAACACAGTGAGAGGAAGCTGAGTGCCCATCCTAAGGCCTCATCCATAGAAGAATCGCAGCAAACAGGAAGAGAGGCGAAACCCAGGGGAAACCTGAATAAACCCTTTAGCTTCATTTGCTTTTAGTGACTTGGTTTTATCACCGATTTTGGAGGTTTTTGCTTTGCTACTGGTAACACCTCTGATGTATGGTCACTATGGTAATGATTGTTTAAGGTGTTTTTCAGGAATTTGGAGACCACTTTTGTCTACCTCAAACCAGTTGAAGCCACTGACCTTGTCCTTGGGCCTGCATGGGTGTCTGATGGGTGACCTTTTGCTGTCAGAGAGCCCCACGCGCCACCCTCAGATCATGCTAATGCCTTCATTTGCTGAACGCGCGTCCTATGAAGAGCCATGAGGTTTGACTACACCTGCACAGATCTCCAATTCCTCGCTTTTCCTTACCTCCAGTCACCCTTCCCCATGCTTCAGACCACCCTGTTTCTTTATTTCATAAATACCTCTAAATCCTATCCTCAGGAAGGCAGATTTGAAATTTGGGGCTCCTGCCTCCTCATGACTGGTGCCTCATGAATAAACTCTTTTGCAAGACTTTTTGTTTCAGTGTGGGGCATGTTGCATGGCAGGAAAACAGGCCTCATTGGGTCACAGCAGCCTCTTGGCCAGCATCTCCGAATGGCCGGTGCACCATCCAGTTACTTCCTGGGCTCCTATGAGTGAGTCCCGAGGAGGAGCAGGACTCACCAGGTTCCAGCTGAGAACCAACCCACAGTCCCTCCGGAGTCACTTACTTCAAGTCAATGCTCCAAACTGGATTTCAGGAGGATGAGCTGCTCCACCTGCTGCCACCCCCCTATGATCACACTGTCTGCACACCCCGCCCCAGCACGTGTTCCAAGAGCCTTTGTTCTAACACTATGGTTGATGGAGCCGGGTCCTGAGAGCTATCAAAAATAGATGGTATTATGTCAGTGATATAAATAATGTAGCTCCCAAAATGGGGAAAATGGATTTGAAGAGTGCTATTAAATGTAGTCCAAACATTGTTTAAGGTTAATCACTATAGCTTCAGTTTCAATCTTCAGAGCTCTGAATTAGAAGGCAATTAATCCTTTTCTACTGCATTTGAAACACAGACCATGAGGAAAAGGGAGGGTTATCCCAGGCTCAGTGCAATGGCAGCACAGGGTAGATGTCACATGTGTTTTCTGTTATAATGTGTTAACTGTAAGAGCAATGTTAGAGCAACCTGAATCTAAGCACCCACAGGTATACTTCTAAGCTATTATACAATACTGTTAAAGTTTTCAGAGTTGTTTTTTAAAATTCTGTAAAGGTGGGTGGATATTCCTTAGCAACCACCCAGTGCCTTATGATATGGTGTGAAAGATTCTGGAGTCCCAGTTCTTGGCAATTCTCAGCGGACACTATTGTTCAAAAGGCACCATCATGGACCCTGACTCCTGGGTATTTTTCTAACCACTGTATGTTGAGAACTTATTTCATTTCATAATACCTCCAAGTAGATTCCCAGCTGATCTCAGTGACCAGACCAGATTTAAAAAACCAAACCATGGGAAATTATCATCCAACATTTTGAAAAGTAATAGTACATTCACATAATGGAATAGTATATGGCCATAAAAGGAGAAGACTCTTTATGTTCTGATATCAAAAGATCTCTAAAATATATCGTAAAATGAAAAAAAAGCAAGGTACTGAACATAACATGCTGATAACTTATGGGGGAAAGTGGGGAATAGATATATATTTGAATATGCATAAAATATCACTGGAAGGATACACAAAAAGGAAGAAAATAATGACTATTTCATAGGGAAAGATGGGAAACTTCACTAGATATCTTTGGGGACTTTTGACCTACCCACGTGACTATATTACTTACGCAAAACTTAAATTGAAAATAAAATTATAATTAATCATGGCCTAACAAAATCCTACATTTCCTATACTATGATTCAAATCTCATTTCTGGCTTAAAAATCAGATGCATTCACGTGTCCTTTTGCCCTTCCTTAGAAAAATAAAGCAGGGGGCAATGTTCCCTTCCGATTTCCCCTTGCTAACATGGTCTTTGAGAAGTTTCTCTCCTAGCACAATTAACAGGAAGAGAAACTACGGTGTATAGTGTTTTGATCCTTAGGAATGCTGTCTCTGTTTTCTGGATCACTCCCAGGAGAGGGGAAAATGTGACCTTGGGCTTCTCAAGAAGTTGCTAGGAAGGTTCCAGCAAGAAAAGTACAGCTGGGTCCCAAGTCAGCGTTCTTAATCCTGCAATGATTGGCAGCCTCTTTGGCGACCATCTGAGGCCCCACCCCCATCCCCGCGCACTGGAATGGCAGGGATAGAGCACCAGAAGTGACTCAGGGACTTCCTCTTGCCAAAACTAAAGAGCTCCTGGGTGGAACTCATGGCCCTCTGGAAGAGACAGGGAAGGAAGAACATAACTGTAGGCGCTCACAGAGCCCCGACGCCCAGCAAATTTCTTCCAAAGTGGGAATCTCCACCCAGCAGAGGCAAAAGATGAACTCTTTTAAAAATCTGAGTTCAATCCCCAGTACCACCACCACCAGCAAAAAACAACAACAACAACAACAACAACGGAGATCTTTGATACTGAAAAACTCAAAACAGGGCTGCAGCCATCCTCACTAGTTACAAGAGTCTCCTCGAGGATGAAGTGGAGAGCTCTATCATTGCTCCTATTCCGGTTTGTGGAGGTAGAGGTGAAGTTTTGTTGTCGCAATATCACATCTACCTGAAATAAATAGCAAAAGATGACAATGTCAGTGGAAAATAAAAGACATTTCAACTCATCAATAACTGGACAGGGACAAAAATAGGCACTCAGAAGCCACAGCATAAAATGTGCCCTCAAAGTTCTATGCTTGTGGGAGGAAATGGATTCTTTGGCTGATATCTGAAGACTCAGAGGCAGCTGTTCTTTAAAGAGGCTCTTCCAAATGTCCTCTTATTTCAGTGTATCTCTGCATTATTCTGGAGCTCAAATACAATGCCTCCATTGGGCAATACACAAAAAAGTCCTGCTCCTTCTTCCTGACACCCCCAATGTCAGGGGTTGACCAGGACATCTGACCCCCAGATGTTGACACAAGCAAAGCTGAAGTTCACAGAAATTTGTTGTTTGTCATTTCTTTCAATAAGATTTAAGCACCAGCCCTAAAGAGTTGAAACTGAGGGGCTTAAAGATATAGGCAAGGCCTTGGGGATTAATGAAATTCATAGTCTTTGATAATCTGCTTGGCATAAACAGTAGTCCTCCATTCGTATCCCAGCCACCTACCTGAGCAAGTCATTCAATCTCCATAGCTCACACGCCTCCTTTATAAAAGAGAATAATAATGTTATGGAGGCTTAGACAGGAGGATTGCATGTTGGAGACCAGCCTCAGCAACTCAGTGAGACTCTCAGTAACCTAGCAAGACCTTGTTTCAAAACAAAAAACAAAAAGGGTTGGGGGTGTATCTTTGAGGTAGAATGTCCCTGGGTTCAATCCACAATTACCCTCCCCTTGCACACACAAAGGGAATAATAATAACTCATTTTATAGGGCTGCTGTGAGGATTAAACAAGATAGTAAATGCCTATAAAGCAAATAGATACTGCATGGCACAGAGAAGCTACTCAGACATGGGGAACTAGTTTTGTTATGACTGGGGAGGCTGGGAAGAAGTAAAGTGTTGCTCCCCCGGCAGCCCAACTTGGGAGGAGCCCAGGGAGATCAGGGCAGTGTTCATGCTTTATTTTCCCAAATGCAGGCCTAGAAAGCAAATAAAAAATCCAGCAAGAGGATGACTGTGCTGCTCTTGTCTGTCCCCCCAGTTCTTGGGAAGCTCGTCCCCAGCATGCAGGCAGTAACTCCTGTGTGAACCCCCAACCCCTCGCGTGCAATAGTGCTGGCATTCCCTTATCTGCAGCTCCTGCCACGCTGTCATCCAGGCTATTCCAGAGTTGATTTGTATCCAGCACCAACTGTAATCGACACAGTTATCAGACCATAAAACCCAAGGTCACGTGAAGGTGAAGATGGGCTAAAGAATCCATTACATTCAATAAAATAATAGGAATAAATCATCTGGATTAAAAAAACATGACTATAGGAAAACACATAAACCCAAACAACACATCACATTTTTATGTGATTTTACGACTTGCTTCTTTTCCTTTATGACTTGCTTCCCTTCCTATAGGCACATCAGCCTTCACTGGCCTGAGACAGACGTTCTCTGCTGTTGTCTTCCATAACAGGAGTGGGGAGAGATGCCCCTAGAAAATACTTAAAGAACCATCTAATATCTATAATGAGATCATGGATGGATTTCAGTCAAATAATTTCTTAATGGGCATTTCAAGGCAGGAAGTTGCTGCTGTCGGTTTTATGGGCTACAAGATTCTTCCCTTGAGGAAAATTTCTAGCAGTTTCTTCCTTTGAAGGTGAAATCTTATGTGTCAGTGAAGATGGAAGGAAATGACATGGTGGAGGAAGGGCTTCCTGTTCTCGCCCAGGGCGCACTCATGACCCTGAACCAGAAAGTGTGAAGGTTCGATTGGACATTTAAAGGACCTCTAAGCTCAGCACGGTGGCACACACCTGTAATCTCAGTATTTGGGAGGCTGAGATGGGAGGATTGCAGGTTTGAGGCAACTAGTGAGAACTTCTTTCAAAATATGAAGGGCTGGGGGTGTAGCTCAGTGCTAGAATGCTCCTGGGTTCAATCCCTAGTACCAATAAATAAATAAATGATAAATAAATAAAGGCCCTCTAAGACAATTTGGCAATCATTTTAAGATCACCAACTCTTCCATGACTGTTTTGTGTTTTGAGCACTGCACCTCTGTTACAGCTGATGTGACACATGTTGCGTAAGAAACACCAAGCCCAGTTCCAGGAGAACACAGAGAAACAGTGTTGGGGTAAATATTATAGGGCTTTGGGTTGCCTGGACTATGAAAACAGGCAAAACAGCCCAAACAGTGTGAACTTGCCTGAGATACTGCCTAAATTGTCTGAATTACCTAGAACTGTCCAGTGGAGTTTCTTTGCCTTTCTGTTACGCAGGACTAGTCTGTGTGTTCCAGAATTCCTTTCAACCCCAGTCAGTCGCTATAAGGAGGTTGAGTTCATCAGCATCTGTATGCCACAGTCTTTTTTGTTTGTAAATAGCAGGGATCAAAAGTGATCTATCTTATTTGAACAAGCCCATCATTGTGTACCAAGCACTTTTACATGTATTTGTGAAAGACTCTAGAAGCATATTATAGTCTATGTTGTTTCTGCCCCTAAATATTTATATGCACAGACACAGCTTAGAGGTGTCTGAAGGGCCTTGTAGTTTATTTTAAAAGCTGTTTTAAATTAACCCAGGAGAAGTCCAATATAACAAGATAAACAGATCCCAGTCCACCTCTTCAACCATGCCCCAGAAAGATAGCAGCTGCATAAATAAAGAGCTCACTAGCATTCGTTCCACCCACTTCTAGCAGCGTCACATAGAGATGCTTTTGCATTTTGGCTTTACACAGCACTTTTTGTTGAATAGCTCAGCAAGGAGTTCAGATTTGTGGACTCTTTTTAAGGGCCAGTATCTTGTATAATCCATGAGACTCCAGCCTTCTAGCTTATCGGGGACTTTGGATAAAATGTGGTTAGCCAGATAGTTTTATCTTCCCAAGTAGTCTGGGATCAATCATTATTCTTTAACTTTGAAAGGATTTCCATTTCTTTATGGCATTGTGTTCCAGGGCCTGGGGATGCCTATGGCAACAGCAACTTATGATTACTCTTTACTTATTGGGTCTGTAGCTGAGAAAAATGACAAGCAGGACAGTTTTATCTGTGTGGCTAGGCATCTGACAAAACGTCCCTCCCTGCATCTGCATTTGTGTAGGAGTCTCTGGAGAATGTAATATCCTTTAGGAGAGACAAATTTAGGAGAGTCAAATTTGGTGAAATATATCTAATTTTGAGGAAAGGTATTCCTAGAAATTTTCTACCAGAAAAAAAATATATATATATGTACACAAACATCCATTCTTCTTCCAAGTTACAGAGTATGTCTTCCTCCAATCCCCAGCTCTTTTTTTTTTTTTTTTTTGCGGTACCGGGGATTGAACCCAGGGGCATTCTACCTCCGAGGTATACCCCTGGCCCTAATTTTTATACTTTATTTTGAAACTTGGTCTCATGAAGTTGCAGGGGGCCTCACTAAGTAGCTGAGGCTGGCCACAAACCCGGATCCTCTGGTCTCCGTTTGATCCCCAGCTCTTAAAGGGCCACAGAAAATTTTAAGCTTGAGCAAAGAATCATGCCTTCCAGAACAACTTAGAGAAGAAAGGCAGTGTTGGGAGGGAGGATGGTATGTGTGGAACAGGCCTGCTCCTTGGCCAACTACTGCAGAAAAGCATGTCTGCGTGGCAGGTGGCAGAAACATCAGGAAGGGCATTGGAGTTTGCTCAAGTTACAAGTCATTATTAATTGCAATAGCATTGTGCCTTCATTTAAGAAAAATATGACCAAAAAATAAAATCAATATGCAAAAACGGATGTTGCAAAATATGTAAGAGAACATTACGTTATCATTGTTGTTATTTTGCCAAAGAATTTAGCATCTGGTTGCCTTATGGTATGGGTCCCTAGTGCAATGAAAACTATATTTGTTTTTTTTAAATGTTTTGCACACAATGTGATTGGAAGATATATTGTCTCAATTTTAACTATATAAATTATATGTGTGTTTTATGTATGTAATGAGAGATGGCATTTTTATTTTGTATACGAACACTGTACAAAGCATTATTCCAAATATTTAAAAATAACATGTAGTTTGCCTTCTCTCAAGCTGTATTGGGTGAGTGAGGCAGAAAATGCCCCATGTTCCAGGAAGATGAATTTCCTGACTTTAGACAGACTGTGCTTAACCTCTACACCATGGCAGACATGCTGGATGTATCCGCAGTGAGCATCAGCACTCTGCTAACGACAGTCTCGCACGCATGTGCTATTGATCTGCTTGGGTTCCAGCTCACTAACCCCAGCTGCTCCCTGCCATCAGGGAGAAGGTGCTGAATAAGCAAAGGAAAGAAGGGACAGGCAGAGGGGACCAATTCTCTCCTGTCCACTCAGGAGGGCTTATGTGACCCTCAGCAACAGCCACAACTGAAATTGCACTGCAAGCCCACCTATGGGAAAGTATTGGGAAAATGAGTGCCAGATTCCACCTCGGGGGCTGCCATGGGGGCCCACAGTATCAGAACCTGACTTAGGCCCTGTGTTTATCTCTGGGTCCTCCGATAAGTTCTGGGATTCTACACCAATGCAGGGGATATTTACTTGCCTTTGTTTTCTTATAGCCAGAAACTGAGCTAAGTGTCAGAGAATGCTTCAGAGAATGGAAGGTGGGCATTCTAAAGACATTGTTGTGTTGTTGTTCTATCACTTCTCAGATGGTGTCTCGGTTTCCATGTCTGTAAGGGGGCAGTACCCACTTCACCAATGTGATGATTAAATGAGATAATGCCTATAAAGTATTTAGTATGATGCCCTAGAGAGGGTTACCATTCAAAAGTGTTCATGGCTGCTGTTGCCATTGGTCTCTGAGTTGATGATAAAGGGCTACATCCAGAGCCCAATGGGGGCCCCAAAGAATAGAGAAAATAAGAGCTTCTCACATATCCTTGCTAATCTGCCTCAGTTTCTTTATGAAGGGGTGAAAGAATGTGGAAGCTCCCTTGAATCAGATTAGAACTCTTCAGGGACTGAAGTACTTACTGTTTCTTTCAAGGCACTGCAATATATATATATATGCAATATATATATACATATATATATGTATATATGTATATGTATATATATATGTGTATATATATATATATATATATATATATATATATATATGATATGTCTCTCTCTTTTTTTGCAGTGGTGGGAATTGAACCAAGGTCCTCATGCATGCCAGATAGGTGCTTGGCAACTGATCTACAACCCCAGCATTTGTAAATTGTCATGTTAGACTCTACTGCTTTATGTCTTGCAAATTAAAAAGAAAAAATGTTTTCAGCCTAGTATTTGCTCTTTGAGCAGCTTTGTATATAACAGCACCAAGGGGGAAGACACACACCTATATATTCCCAAGCAATTACTTGCTTGTGAAAATGAACATGAGCAAACCCAGAAATGCAAAGCATTTTCCCACTTAAAATGAGAGATTGCTTTCTTAAGACACAAGTGCTACATTGCTGTACACTTATTGAGAAGCCTAGAGACATGCATCTAAAAATAGAACCAAGGTTTATTCGATGTTTACTGTCTATATTCTATCTAAATAGGAATGTTTTCTTCCCGTCCAAGTGGTTAAATATGGAGAGCTCCTAAGGTGGAGGAGTTTCACATCTTATTGATGTGCAGGCCCTATCTCAAGAGGTTCAGAATGGTGTGATCGGTTCACAGCACATTTCTTTAAATGTTCACAGCAGACCCAACATCTGGCTTTCTTTGCCCTCCTTAAAAATGAATGAATTCCAAAAGCGGCAGCCCTGAAGCCAAAGGACGGATGTGGATCCCTTGTTTCATAACTGGTGGTGTGCAGCAGGGCCTCACACATGGTTCCTGCCTCTGCTCAGGGCTACACAGAGGCCTTCGGCTCCTCTATCCGAGGTTAAGGTGGGGCTAGTTCTCTCCCCATCAGCTGTGGCTCTTGCTCCCGTTTCTCTTGTTCCTTGGAGTTCGAAGCCACAGTTGGACTTCCCTGCAACAGAAGAGAAGTGGGGAAGTGTAGCCCCCACTACTCCTTTCATTGGGCTTTCCAATGAAGGACGGGTTCTGAGGCCAGGGGGATGGTTGGATGAGTGGTGGTGTTTGGGGTCGTCTCCTGACCACAGCAGGAGTGGTGATGGTGAAAGAAGGCCAGGGGTGCCCATCCTCCCACACCGTGTGGGCAGTCCGCTCAGTGCCAGGCTGTCCAGTGCCAATAGCATCCCCACTACCTCTAGGCTCTTCCAGATTCTCTGTATCTCTTGTTTCTGTCACAAGCCTCTCTTCCTTTACCTAACATTGACCTCTGAGGCATGAACTCTTAGTAGAAGCTCCTTCCAGCTTCATTTCTACCAGAGACCTAGGTGAGGTCTCTGTGTGGCAGTGTTAACTTGGGGTGTAGTCCCAGTATCCAATTTGGGCAAGACTCAACTAAGTCCTGACCTCTCTCTGATGACATTTATCACATATGGGAATAGAAAGGCTAGATGTCTGACTCCAGTGTCTGAGCCCCAGGTCCCCACTTTCTGGTGCTATTCTCTCTACCCTCTGACCCCAATCCCCCTGCCTGCACAGCTGCTTGTCTCTTCCTGACCTAGCTGATGACGCCATCTGCTCAGACTTCACCATGACTCCCAGTTCTGTCCTCTGGCACCCAGTCCTATTGGTGTGGTGCCCAGTTCTCTACCAGCAGAGACTTTTCCTGCCTGAACTACAAGTCCACTGCTCTGGGTGTGGGTGAGAAATGCTCTCCTAACACAGGTATCTCAGATAATCCCAGTGCAAGGTTACAGATGGTTTTATTTATTTTATTTATTTTTTAATAATGGGTATATAGTCTTATGTGCTTTCTTTTTTGTCTCTTATTTATCTTCTCTTTGATTACATAAGGATTTAATGACCCTATTTTTGGTTATTTAAAACAAACAACACTGAGGTATTCAGAGTAAGAAGCAATCATTCCACTTTCACCAATTCCAATTCAATTTATCCTCTCCAGAATTTGTTATGAGTTTGGTGTCGCATTCCAGAACTTTTCTATGCATTTACCTATAAATATGTGTAAACATCAATTATAAACTCAGGAAAAATGAAGGTCAGCAAATGGTTATTTCTTGGCAGCCATGTGGTCTGCCATCTTGTTGATATCCATTTTGATCTCTCCTGAGATTCCTTCTCTCTGTGCTCCTGTTCCTAATCTGCTTTCCCTGGCCTGGCTGACCTCTGGATCTGTTCTCCTGGGCACTCCTCTACCCTTCTGCAAAGCCACTGCTCCTCCCTGAAGTCTTCTAAGCTTCACAGCATCACTCCTCCTCTATGTCAGCACATGAGACTGATCGCTCCCATTTATGTTTTACCAGATTCCTCTCTGGGAACAGGAGTCAGAAGTCCTATGTTCAAATATTAGACAATAACACGTAGGTAGGTAGATACCATCTTCCCCTAGGTGTCTCAGAATTGTACCATATGACACACTTCAAACAATTTACATTTCATCACATCTTCCCTCTAGGATGACTTCTCAAGCCTAGCAAATTTAGGGAGAGACATTTTTACTACAACCTTTTACAATTTACAAATAACAAAATTATATGGTCAAATTTTCAGCCCCAAGGTAGATATTTGTCCCCTTAGACACATATTTGAACATCTAGTAGGTGGAAAAATCCAACTGAGAAGCAATAGCTAAAAATAGAATGAGAAGAAATTGCCTAAATGAACAAATACATTAAACGATATATTAAATAAGGACAGAATCGCCAAAGGAACATTGAGGCTGGCTTGAGGTAATTGTCCCCATCTCAGGATTGCAGATGTTAGACAGTCTCAGGATATTAGGGATCAAAAACACTTTTTTGGTGTAACTATTGCTTTCTTAGCACCCCTCCCCCCACCTACAGACATGGTCTGTACCCCTCCTAAGTATATACACACACATTTATTTTGTTTCTCTCTTAAATGGCTATTCAGTTTACCTCTGAAATAGATAAACAACCCTGCTCTGTGGGCTTAGCAGACCTGTATCATCCATGCTAATCCCCGATCAGCCAGGTGCTTGCCCCCTGGGTGACCTTGAATTAAGACCAGCCTCCCAGCTCCTTCCCATTCTCCAGTTACTTCCCTAGTCAGTAACATTAGCACCCTCTTCTGCCCTCCTGGGGTGTGGGGCAGACTAAGGAAAACACATGAAAGGGCATGGGTGTAGAGGAAGCCTTTGGTGACACAGGCATGATGAAACGGAGAGGTCAGCTCTGACTGGAGGCTCGAAATTCTGTCTCTGGCTCCATTCACAGTCATGGAACCCAATCACCCTAAACTGGGTGTCAGGCACTGTGCTGACAGCGGGAGGGGGCGCACACAGAGATGACACATTTGATCTACAAGTTTGACATGACTAAAACATATGAAAAAATCAGATAGTACTGGCAACGAAGTCCTGTCACCACCAGTGCCAGAGGATGCAACTTCTGTATTTGGAGTTTAAAATGTCTCCTATGCAAGATTTCCCACCTGCCTAGGTCATGTGCCTTCTCAGGACTAAAACTTTTGTTTCCCAATGTAGTGTTTGATTGTAGTCCATTGGTGTTGCTTATTCTTTCATACACGTTTATCTTTCCAACTGGAGATTAACTCCTTGCAGGTGAGAATCACATGCTTCTGTTAATACTTAGAAAATCATGGACACATAAAGGTCTCTGTTTTATCAGCTTTGAAATGTAATTCATGCACCACACAATTCACCCATTTAAAGTACACAATTCAATGATTTATTTATTTTACTTTATTTTTTTGGCAGTACCGGGGATTGAACTGAGGGGCATTCTACCTCCGAGCTACACCCCCAGTCTTATTTTTTATTCTTTATTTTGAAACAGAGTCTCACTAAGTTGCAGAAGGCCTCACTAAGTAGCTGAGGCTGGCTGTGAACCCAGATCCTCCGGTCTCCGTCTCCCAAGTACTGGGATTACAAGGGTGCACCACTATGCCCAGCTAATGATTTACAATATATTCATAGAACTGTGGGTTTCAGCACAATCAATTTTATGACATTCCCTTCACACCCAAAAGAAACATGTTGATTCATGCTGTAGAATGCATCAATACTTCATGCCCTTTTCTGTTTGAATTATATTCCAGTGCCATATTTTGCTGATCTATTCATCAGTTGATGGGCATTTGGTTGTTTCCCCTTTGGGGCTATTGTGAATAATGCTGCTATGAATAGTCATGAGCAAGTTTTTGCATGGACATATATTTCACTTCTCTTGAATATATACAAAAGTAGAATTGCTGGTCAAATGCTAACTCTATCCTTAACCTTTTGGGGAACTGCCAAACTATATTTCAAAGTGGTGCATCATTTCATGCCCCCATTAGCTGAGAATGAGGTTTTGGATTTCTCCACATTTTCACCAACATTTGTTATCACCTGACTTTTTTATTCTAGCCATTCTAGCATGAGTGAAGTGATACCTCATGTGGTTTTGATTTACACTTTCCTAACAGCTAATGATGTGGAGCATCTTTCATGTGCTTACTGGCCATTTTGGATCTTCTTTGAAGAATTTCTGTTCAAATCCTTGGCCTATTTTAAAATCATGTCACTTATCTTTTTATTGAATAAGAATTCCTTAATATATTATATACAATTTCCTTATCAGATATGTGATTTGAGAATATTTTCTCACATTTTGTGGACTATCTTTTCAACTTCTTAATGGTGTCCTTTGAAGCACAAAAGCTTTTAATTTTGATTAAGTCTAATCTATTTTTTCCTTCATTACTTCTGCCATTGGTATCATACTGTAAGATTCTATTCCCAAAGATTTATCCCTATGTCCTCCCTCCCTCTCTCCCTCTTTCCCTCTCTCCCTCCCCCTTTCTCTCTCTCTCTCTCTCTCTCTCTCTCTCTCCTCTCTCTCTCTCTTTCTTCTGTGTGTGTGGTGCTGGGAATTGAACCCAGGGGTGTTCTACCCCTGAGCTACACCCCCAGCCCTCTTTTATTTTTTATTTTTAAACAGGGTCTTGCTAAGTTTTCACATGTTGGCCTCAAACCTGCAATCCTGTCTCAGCCTCCTGAGTACCAGGATAACAGGTCTGTGCCACCATGCCAGGTAACCCCTATGTTTTCTTTTAAGAGTTTTACAGTTTTAGTCTTACATTTAGATCTTTTATCCAGATGTTTTGAGTTTAGTTTTGTATATGATTATAATGATTCCTTAGCATATGCCTCTTAACTGCCCATTTATTGTAAAATCAAAATAAAGTTTAAATTGTGTTTTATCATTTCTGAATCACTCAACGAGTGTTTCTTAAGGACCTACTATGTGCCAGGTACTTGTTAGCCATGCCCTTAGAACATTCTAAAGATAGCGGGAGGATCAGATAGTAGCATTATCTCATGCACAGCAGAAGAGCAGGAGAGAGGAAGCACGAGCATGTTCTAGGAATTCAGCAAGGGGACCCGATCCAGTGTGGAAGGCCATCCAGTGATCCCAGGGAGGAGGAAAAGAGAGGCAAGCAAGTATGGGGTGAGGGGCGGGAAGAATGTTCTTATCAGAAGAAACACAGCACTGAAAGCAAGAGAAGTGATGGGAGAAATGAAATTGGAGAGGTAGGCAGGAGACAGACCAAAAAGTCCCTTCATTCAACATTTCCTACACGTCCAGAGTCGTCAGCTCTTTTCCATGCAGTATTCATTACTATAGAGTTTTCATTCCAACCCTAGGAGGCAGGGTCATTATGCATGTCTTGAATGAGGAAACCATAGCTCAGAGGGCTTAGGTGACTGAACAGCAGGCCCACCAGCCAGCAAACAGCAGACCCAGGGCTAAGTCCACACCTTGCTCTTGTGGGTCTGCTACATCCTGTCTCCTCAGGACTGAGTGGTCCTCTGTGGAAGCTCTAAGGTGTAGGTTTAGGAAAGAGCAGCCTTAACTGAAGCATTTTAGTAAAGAATCCTGGAAGAACTAGTCTGGGGAGAGACTAGAGCATGCACATATGGGACTAGAGTCTTCTGGCTGGTTAGAGCATGAGAATGCCGGCTGCCTCCAGGCCACTAGGGAAAAGCCCAGTGGCCTTAGTGTCAGTAACCCAGGCTTCCTTGTCCTTGTGATGCAAAGAAGGATGTATTCTAAGATGATGGCCCCTGGGGTCTCCTGGTCTCAGCTTGGAGGTGGACTTGAGGGTCTGTGCTTCTCTGGAGGTGCTTGATGTGAGATCATTCTCTGCTTACGCCAAGGACTTCAAAAACTCGACTTCAACATCCCACCACCTCAGGATGGTCCTTGCCTTTGATTATACTCTCCTCTCCCAAAGGCACCTGAGCTTTTTAATGGACAGGGTTGTGGGTGTGGGGATGTGAATCTGAACTCTGCAGGCGCCTGGAGAAGACTGATACTGCAGGAAACTCGAAACGCAGATAAAATTTCCCCTCCTGATTACCCAGAAGCAAGCAGGCTGGTGTGGCCCTACAGCTATAGGCAGCCAAGAGCTTGCCTTCTCTAGAAGTTGCAGGCTTTTAACTTTCGGATTCTGTCCAGCTGGAAGCTCTGGCAGGGATGATAAAGCAGAGCTTATGGAAAAGCAATCTTTTAAAAAGCAGACAAGGAAAGTTGCTTGTCTAGGACTACAATGCTTCTTGAGATTTCTGTGCATCTCTCGCCCCTCCCCAAGCCAGCTCTTCCCTGCTTATCTGTGAGCTTGAAAATGAGACTGGGGATAAACTGGACTCAGCGATGAGCTTTTGCTCTTTGAGTGAGCGACTAAGTGTAAGGACACTCGCTGCTCGTGTAATGGGGCCTCCCCACCTCAGCTTTTTTTTTTCCCAGTTCTTACTCTTATGTTTTATTCTTATGTTTTGTTGTACTTTGCCTGATGGAAGGCAGTGGCACAATCTTAAAAGCCAACAAGGGTCAGGGAGATCCTATGAATGATTGAAATGGCTAGGATTTAGGCAAGAGGAATAGATCTTGTCACTTTTTTTTCAAGACAGTCAGAGATCTTGAATAGTATGAGGCATTTTCATATTCTAAAGCAATGTGGATACTATGCACAAGCTGGTAGGCTCATAGGCTACCAGCTTGCAATCACTGCAGAATAGCATGGTGCCTGAAAGCATAAAACCTGGAATCCAATTAACTAGATTTGCATTCTGTGTTAACGGTGGACCTTGAGTGAATTATGTAATCTTTTATCATCATCATCAATTAAAAATTCACCCATCGAGATGTTTTGAGAATTAAATGTGCTTAGCACAATGTCTGACCTATAGTAAACTCTCAGTAAGGTTAACTCTCTTCTACCTTGATTTCTTTTGAGAAGACAAGTCTCCATCCTCAAAGAGCAGATTTACAAAGACCCCTAGTACTGAAAACTGCCCAGCAACAGGCCCTGCTGAAAGTGTTGGAGCTGCAAGCTCAGTGGAGCAGCGATTGCTTTCCTGCAGCTCATCCAAGGCCAGAAACCCAGCCCCTCCCCCACTGGGCATGCCCAGAAACTATAGATCCTGCCTTAATTACCAGCAGTTAATCTGGCTTCAGTCTACAATACAGGATCAGCACTGCATTGTAGCCTCCTGAGGGCCTTACAGGAACATGCGCTTTCAGGGCTCAGACCTTCTGGAGCCTTCCCGCTCCACCCCCAACCATTTATTTGGTCCCTTCAAACCTCCCTTATGTCAGACACACCCTGAGCCAGGGAAATCTGAGACCCTGTGGGTGGGGGTTCTCCCTCTGCTGCATGCTGAACCTGTGCATCCAGAGAGGCTTCTCAAGGGCAAACCTCAGCTCGCAATATTCTCTCTGTATCCCATATGAAAGATGGAAGCCACTGTCCTACCAGTATGTTTTCTTCATTTGTTGAAAAACCTTGGTAAGAGGGAGTTTTCTTGTAACCAAGAAGAAAATAATACGTTTACTCAAGTGGAGGAGAGCATTGTGAAAAAGAAAATAAAATGCCCTCTAGCACTGGAGAAAGGCAGAGTAGCCATTGCAGAGGTGTTTGAACAAAAGTCCCATGAGTCTACTAGAGGGGCTGCGGGCGGGGGAGGGGGCATCCAGATGGAGCTCCAGACATCTGTGCAGATTTTATACTGTTTATAACAATATGATGCTGGGGATTAAACCCAGGGCCTTACACACGCTAGGCAAGCACTCTACTACCAAGAGCCCAGCCCTCCTGTGCAAACTTCAAATAGCCAAATGGTGAGAAGACTGAGGCTCAGACTTGGAGATACACTTTAGCAAAGTCATCTTCTGGGTCTGAAGTGTTCTTGGACACAGGCAGGTAGGTGCTGGAAGAAGGAAGGCCAGATTTTCCCCTCATCTTGCATCTCTGGCACAGGCTGCTGGAATAGCTAGGAAAGTCCCCTTTCTTGGCTTTTGTTCGCAGTGTGGGTCTCAAGGCAGCTCTTCCTAGCCTCTGGGGAGACTAGGCAAGTGGCTCACACCTGCTCTTGGCTCTGGGGCCCTGAGGCCAGATGAGGCTGGTGCTCAGGGCCACTGAGCTGCTTCCATCTGCAGCCTGATGTTACCGTGAGCCTCTGGGAGGGCAGGCAGGAACTTCCAGTCTTATCTCACATCTGACTTTGCTCTATTACAGATCAGGACTCAATTGCCATTCATTAGCTTAGAAGGGTCTAATGTAATGTCTGTCAGCCCAGTTTAAAAAAATACTTAGAATTTAACAAAAAAATTAAATGAGGATTTAATTTAGCTTTCTCCATATGTAAACCCTATCTGTTAGGTATGCCTGTGTTTACCTGGATAATCAAGGCAAGGAAAGCTCCCACCTGCTTGATTAGTGTGATCAACTATCTCAGCAGACTCTTATCATTTTTTTTTGGTAAAATTAGCCAGATTATAGTGGAGTTCTTACTTCACTGAGCCTCTGCATGGTCAATCACTAGGTGCTGTAGCCATCTGTCATTTTCCCTGTCCTGTAAAGTCATTAATTGTGTTCTACCAACTGGCAGATCTACCACTTCACTAAGTATAAAGTCAACCCCACAAGGAGAATGTTACATTACATACCAAGTTCCTTCAAGTCCTAATCTTTTGGAAATTATGACAGACCAATGAGATACTTGACAACTAATAAACAGGAGAGGCAATTTTCAGATGCCTGGGAAGTTGGGGCGACACCAACCAGAGACTATTGCACCTAAGAATGTAAATTCCAGATTGGGGGTGCCAGGTGCAAACTCAGAGAAATTCATGGGAGTAGGATGTAAATACTCCCATGTTTATGAGGATGCTTTTCTCTAGGATAGCAAATGGGGCTGCATGATAAAGGAAAACTCAACTGATAGAAACTTCTAGTAGAAATGTTAAGAATAACCCTAAAGGACAAGCCTTCTCTCATTTTACCTTATTCAAGTCCACAGTGGTGTTCTTTGCTACTTAGGATAAGTGGGCATGCTCTCTGTGTCTATGTTTCTTTTCCTTTTTTTTTTTCTTTTCAGTGGTACTGGGAATTGCACCCAGGGGTATTCCACCTCTGAGCTCCACCCCAAGCCCTATTTTTTATTCTTTATTTTGAAACAGCATCTCAATAAGTTGCAAAGGGCTTCACTAAGTTGCTGAGGCTGTTCTTGAACCTCTGATCCTCCTGTCTCAGCTTCCCAAGTACTGGAATTACAAGCGTGCACCACCATACCCGGCTTGTCTATGTTTCTTCAGGTGCAAAATAAAGAAAGAGGAGGAGACACTCGCTAAAATCCTTTCCAGCTGTAATATCCTGAATTCTAAGACATCTTTTCTTCCTTTGTTTTCTAACTTCCCCAATCCACCCCACCTCTACTCATGTGATTGCACAAGCCTGGTAGCCTCATCTCCCTGGAGGGTGTCGCCTAGTTAGTAGAACACTATCCCTTAACCATCTTCAGCACCACGGAGAGCGACGCGTGTGCTAAAGGACTCCCCCACCCACTTTATCCCCAATCTATATCTCTGAGAAAACCATGAACATCCTTCCTAGAAATGAAGCCATCTCAGCTGATACATCCAACTGTATTTGCTCCTTTAGCCTTCACTCATCAAGTTGTAACAGATGCATTTCTCGTGAAACCACACCCCTGGGCCATTGTAGAATATTGGAGGCCAGTGAGCATAAGCGCCTCTCAACATAGGACACTCTTTTAAAGCATCTCTGGTGTGTGGCTATCAGCCTTCTGCCTGATTATTTCTAGGTACAAGGAGATTCATACATCATTGGGGATTATAAAAACAGTTAAGAAGTTCTTTTTAAACTGAAAGCTGCTTGCTAATAACATTTCTGTTTTATTCATACCCAGAATATGACCATTTCTTATTCTCTCTACAACTCGCCCTCTGGTCCTAGTCATTATAAAAGTGGCATAAAGGATTAAAAGGAGTAATCCTTTAAAAATGCAAGTCATACTCATTTTACTTTACTGCTGTATACTCTTCAATGGCTCCTCACTTTTCTTAGAGTAAAAGCAAAACTTATAATCACCCAAAAGGTCTTTTATGAAATATTTGCCTCTCTCCTATCATCTGTCTCTGACCTCATCCCCTCCCACTCTGTCCCTCACTCACTCTGCTCCAGCCACACTGACATTTCTTGCCATCCCTTAAACACCACCAACACTCCTGTACCAGGTCTCTTGCATTTGCTGTTTTCTGAGACAAGAATACTCTTCTTCCAGGTATCTGCATGGTTTGTTTTCTTACCTCTTTTTAGTCTGCCCAAATGCCACCCTAATGGTGAGGTCTTCCCGGCCATCCTCTGTAAGGCGCCACATACTCCTAGCCCTGTTCTACCCTGAGGCAGTGATTGGTAAATGCTGGTAAATGTTCAACAACTTGGATCCTAATTTGTAGCATTTGCTGATTTCTCTAATGTAAATACTCCCACCATAGCCAATTGCAAACTACAGATGTGGCATCACTGAAAGCAGAGTTGGGAAAGGCTAACAGTCAATTCTCAGGAACCAGCTTGGGATACTACTGCAGGTCAAAGAGCAGCGACATACTCTTGGCACTCAGTGCACTGGTGGTCATGGGGTTCAATCAGAAGAACAAAGGAAGGAAGAACTCATGGAGGATGGATTTTGCTAGAGTAACAGGGAGCATCTAGCTGTACTTCTGTCTTTCCAGATGCTTTTAGAACAATGAAACCTGGATATTCTTTCCATTCCTTGAAAATCATGTTTAAAGCCAAACTATTGCTTACCCTCCCAAGCCAGAATTTGCTGATTTTTCTGCCTCTGTCCAAAGCACTACAATTCTCCCCATTTTGGGTCTGTTGGTCTTCCTTGCCCTACAAATGTACTCATAGAAATCCTAATCATCCAGGCTGATAGGACCATTGTATTCTAGTGTAACTTACTTCCACAGCCCATGAAGATATGTGGGTGCTCATAGATAACGGAGTATATCAGGAATGGTCCATTACTCCTTTGTGTGATTTGTCTATATTTCACATTCTTGTCTTTAAGGACTTTAGAAATCACTGAACCCATGTCACCTCTGGCAGGGCAGTGACTGGTTCAGCATTTACAGGACCATCTGACAGGATCTTCATGACCCCAGCACAATTGTTCTCATCCACCACTTCTGTAGCACATTAGTTTCTTAACCTTTTGGAAATTATAGGTTCTCATTCCAAACAAAACAACAACAAAAACAACAACAAAAAACCTTATAGGTTCTCATTCTCCTTTACTCACATTATAACATTGTACATATAACTTAAGGGTTACATAGATTGCCTATGAAGCCAACTCATTGATTTCTTAGATATTTATGGCCCTCAGATTAAGAGTCCTTGACCAGATCTTCCCCATGGTTTTCTACTAATTCTAGTAAAGTGTTATCAATTCTTTTCTGCCCCCCCAGCTTAGTCAGGTTGTGTGTGTGTGTGTGTGTGTGTGTGCGCGCGCGCGCACGCGTGTGGGTGAGAGAGAGAGAGAGAGAGAGAAGAGAAAGAAAGAGAAAGGGATGGTTAAATTCTTACTTAATTGTTTTTCTACATTCAAATAATGGTTCTTAATTATCAAATTAGTAAAGCATCTATGTTATTCATAATGTGCTTACAAACAAATGGGTATGTTTTTGTAAACTGTGTTTTACTGATGGGTATGACTAATGAGATAATACAGAAAAACTGAAAATAAAATATAATTACAACTTTACTTCTATCATTCAGAATGTTTGTTTGCTGCAAACTATTGCAAATAAAAGATAGCCTCGAATAAAATGCTCAGTTCCATTTTTTAAAAAGAGAAATGAGCTGTTGCAGTTGGTTTTAAGCACTGATTTTTATTTCATTTTTCACGCTGTGGTCTTTATGATGTAAATGTATTACAAAATTCAGCAACTTTAGCATTTATTTTTGTTCTTGATTAGCTCCTTTGCAGCCTACAGCATTGTCATACTTAAAGGCAATTCAGGATTTTGCAGGATTTGTTAAAAAATCATACAACAACCAATCCTTAGAATAAGGCACATATAACCACTCTTATATCGGAACTCTGATCCCCATTAGGACACCGTAGACATCTTGGAGACTCGCCCATAGGTCATCACATCCTGGGACTTATTGGTTATTTTGACCAATCTTGACCAAGGACTAATTTGGGATTATAGGAACTATTGTAAGAGAAAGAAGAAATAGGAAGACAAGTGTGTGTGTATGTGTGTGCGTGTGCAAGTCCTTAAGACTGTGAGTAGCTTAGAAAAAAAATGTATGTGCCTCTGTCAACTTTTAAAGCAGCTAGAAATGAGGAACACAGAGTTTTAAGTGGCACAATTCATGTGCTTATGTGTAAGAAATGTATTTGTAAACATATGAAATAAAAGTTCATAAATGCACTAAAATGTTACTAAAAATTCTGCTTCTAGTTTGGAAACTAGTCAATTTTTTCAGATGAAATGTGATCTACTTGTACCAATTTGCTTCCATCTATAAAAAGAAAATTAAAAGAAACTTTTTTGTTGCCTGGATTTTATTTTTTTGTAGTGCTAAGGATCAAAACCAGGGCCATGCACATGCTAGAAACCCTATATTCATTAACAATCACTTTTTATTCCTCTTTCCTTCCTATCCACCACTAATCTACTTTCTGTCTCTATGGGCTTACCTCTGTGGACATTTCCTATATATGGTCTTTGTGTCTGGCCTCCTTCACATAGCGTAGTATTTCCAAGGTTCACCCACATTGTAGCATGCATCTGTACTTGATTCTCTTTTATGGTTGAGCGATATTCCATTGCATGAATATGCCATACTTTATTTATCATCAGCTGATGGGCATTTGGGTTGTTTCCCCTTTTTGACTATTATGAACAATGTTATTATAAATACTCATGTACAAGCTTTGGAGCAGACGTAAGTTTGCAGTTCTCTTGAGTATATATACCTAGAATTTCTGGGTCATATACTGACTCTATGTTTAACTTTTTGAGGAACTGACAAACTATATTCCAAAGTGGCTGCACCATTTTCCATTCTCCCCAGCAGTGTATAAGGGCTTCAGTTTCCTCATCTTTGTCGACATTTTTTATTGTTCATCTTTTATTGTTATGTGTTCATTTTAGTGGATATGAAGTGGTATCCTGCTATATTTTCCCATTCCTACCCCAGCACTATGTATTGGGATTGTATATACAAAATGCATGTTTTATGGTACCAGATCTCAGGACCATCTGGATCCAATGCAGAGGACTGTGGGTGATTCTGGTCTTTAGGCAGCTGCGGCAGCTCCTAGAGGAGAGGGCAAGGGAGCATTATCTGTTGGAAGAAGGTGTAGATGCCTGAAGAGCCAAAGTTCTAGAAACTGCTTAGTGGTTCCAATGTTTGTTCTCCTTGTCATCCGTAATAATAAAATTTCACTAGGCACATGCCTGCTCAGAAGACAAACTACATTTTTTCCCTAGTCTATCTGGCAACCAGCTGTGACAATGTGACAAAGCTGCAATCATGTGACAAAGCTGTGGCCAATGGGCTGTTGGCAAAAGTAATGCTGCTGCCCTGGAAAATTTCCTTAAAATAAGATGTGTGCTTCCTTTCCCTTTTCCTCTTTCTGGGATGCAGATGTGGTGACTGGAGCTGGAGTGATTTTGCAGCCCAAGGTGAGCTTGAGCGAGGTTATCACAGCAACAGATTAGAAGCAGCCTGGACCCCTGACACCATGGAATGCCACCATACAGGGCCCAGCCTACCTACTTGGAGTTTATAAACTTGTTTAAGATGCTGTAATTTGGGGTATTTTGTAATTCAAAATTGAAATGAATCCCAGCTACTGCAGTCAACCCTTCCTAATAGTAACACACATTCTTCCAATTCACACTTGTGTGTGTGTGTGTGTGTGTGTGTGTGAGTGTGTGTGTGTTTGTGTTTGTGTGTGTGTGTGTGTTTGTGTGTGTGGTGTTCTGGGAAGAATGGAGTAGAAGGAAGTATTTGAGGTTTCTAAAGAAATCCTTTTTAGCCGGGCGTGGTGGCGCACGCTTGTAATCCTAGTACTTGGGAGGCAGAGACCAGAGGATCCGGGTTCGAGGCCAGCCTCGTCTACTTAGTGAGGCCCTCTGCAACTTCGTGAGACCCGGTTTCAAAGTAAAGTATAAAAAATAGGGCCCGGGGTGTAACTCGGAGGTAGAATGCCCCTGGGTTCCATCCCCAGTACCAGAAAGAAAGAAAGAAAGAAAGAAAGAAAGAAAGAAAGAAAGAAAGAAAGAAATCATTTTCCATGTGGTGCACACACTTGTAATCCCAGTACTTGGGAGGCTGAGAGAGGAAGATCACAGGTTCATGGCCAGCCTCCATAACTTAGTGAGGCACTCTCCAACTTAATGAGACCCTGTTTAAAAAAAATAATAACAAATAGGGCTGGGGGTGTAGCTTGGAGGTAGAATCCCCAGTATCTACCTGGGTTCAATCCCCAGTATGCCCCCAAAAAAGAGAAAGAAATAATTTTCCAACCCTGACCCCTGGGGGCTCTGGATTAGATAAGGCAGAAGAGCCTGGGCAGACTCACTTTTGAGGCCTGGCAGTCACAGAGAGTCCCAAGGACAAACTGCAACTGGCATTCATTTCTCAGCTATGGACACTGCAAGGTTAGAAAACGCTGTTTCACTCTTCTCCCTACTTCACCCACCCAAATTCATAGGCTAGCAGGACCCATTGCCAAGAACTAAAGAAAGAGGACAGGACACCCAGGTTCATGTCTATTCAGCAAATACTTATTGAGCACACCCACCATGGGCCAGGCACCTGAAAAGTGATAGGGATACGGCAAATGCAAAGAGTCTCTGATCCTGTGAAGCTCCTCTCTGGAGGAGGAATAAGTCAGCACAGGTGAGACAGGAGCAGGCGGGGAAGCTTCGAGGCTAGTGAGATACACTCCTTTACCTCTCCCCGTGGACGGTCCCTGACCCATGTGGGTCATCTGTGGCATCTTTGGAGAGTTGAGGACAAAGTGCTACCCTTTAGACCAGGGAGGTTCCCTCATCAACACTGACAATGCCTTCTTTTTTCCTTTCAACATCCCAAATGACTAGTTAGTATGCCAACTCCTAACAAAGTATTATATCCCTGTCTTACAAATAAGTCATAGGAGACACAGTACTTTATGATTGGCCAGTGAGAAGAAAAATAGAGGCTCTCATTCCTGGCTTTGCTGGGAAATTCAAAATATATTTGGTCTTTGTCTCACCCTGATCAAGACAACCTCTGTGTAGGATCAGTTTTGGTTTTGTAGCAGCAACAACACTCAGCTGTTGGAGGAAGAAATACTACATGCATTGATTTGGTTCTGTCAAGAAGCAAATGACAAGATGGGATTAAATGTGCAAGAAATTTCTTGGAGGAGAAAGCAGGAAAGCAAGGAGAGCTTTCAGACTGCATTGCAGAGCTAACATCTATAGAACAAAGGAGGGAAGAAAAGAAGGAAGGGAGGGAGAGAGGGAGGGGGGAGGAAAAGCAACTCTCAGACCATACTGAAGTTTCCAGAAAGATTCAAGCATGCCTATGGGGAGTCTTGGAGACAGTGCTATCCTCCGAGGAAGCCTGCATCTCACTGGACTGAGCCTCCCTTGCCATGGCAGCTAGGAGCAGTGGGGGAAGCGTGGCCTCGCATGAGTGTGGTGGTGGGTTCAGAGAAGCAGCTCGGGCCATCAGCCAACTGTGCTCCAGCAGCAGGAGATCTGAGTGGTTCACGTTCACGGGCACCACAGCATGTCACTCTTTTAACCTTGAGGAAGTCCCCTTCCCGTTCTGAGCTTGCATTTCCATTGCTGCAAGTCTGTCCTAGGCTATTCGTTCTTTCTGGGAAACAGTCTCCACATGAACCTTCTACAGCAAGCCTGGATCACGTGTGAAGACTCTCTGAAGCTGCACAAATTCTGCTTTGTTCTCCATACTCAGATTAGACACACAGAACATTTTTTAAAATAAACTTTCTTTCTTTCTCCCTTCCTTCCTTCCTTCCTTCCTTCCTTCCTTCCTTCCTTCCTCCCTCCCTCCCTACCTCCCTCCCTCCTTTTTCTTTCTTTTTTCCTTCCTTCCTTCCTTCCTTCCTTCCTCCCTCCCTCCCTCCTTTTTCTTTCTTTTTTCCTTCCTTCCTTCCTTCCTTCCTTCCTTCCTTCCTTCCTTCCTTTCTTTCTTTCTTTCTTTCTTTCTTTCTTTCTTTCTGTCTTGTACTGGGAATTGAACTCTGGGGCATTCTACCTCTGAGTTATACCCCCAGGCCTATTTTATTTTTTATTTGGAAACAGGGTCTCGCTAAGTGGCTGAGGCTGGTCTTGAACCTACCATCCTCCTGTCTCAGCCTCCCAAACACTAGGATTACAGGTGTGTGCCACCATGCCTGGCTGGTACATTGTTTACAATCCATGAACCTGCACTGACAGACCTTTATCAACCAAGGTCCATATGTATGTTGGGGTCACTTTCAGTGTTGTATACTGTTTGGATAAATGCACAGTGATGTGTGTCCACCATTATAGGATCATGCAGAGTGTTTAAACTGCTCTAAGAATCCTTTGCTTCACCTAGCCTCTCCTCCCACTATCCATCCCTCCCTCCCCTTCCCACCAACCCCTGGCAGCCAGTGATCTCTTTGCTGTCTCCATAGTTTTGCCTTTTCCAGAATAGATGGCCAGAACATTTTATTCTTTGTTCTTAACCACATTTCCTGGTATTCTGAGTGGGATGGAAATGCCCAAGGCAATGACCTGCTGCCCTGATATTTTCCAATCACAAATTTAAAACTTCTCTGCTTCAAAGACCTTTGGGTAGGAGGATATTTGGATGACCACATAAACCAAAGTACAGTATTCAGTCAAGTGGCATTTTTATTTTTACTGAGGATTGAACCCAGCCCTTTTTATTTTTTATTTTGAAACAGGGTCTTGCTAAGTTGCTGAGGCTGGTCTGGTACCTGCGATCCACTTTCCAGATTCCACCGTCCCCTTGCATCATGTTAAAGAATTTCTTTTAAAAACACTTTCACTGGGGAGCAAAAACAGCTTGCCTTTTTTTTTTTTTTTTGATACCACTTTGACCACATTAAAGATGCTGGAGCCTGGAATTAAAGTCTACAACAACCCATGGTCCACTCAGTGCCTGTCACTTCTGAGGTAACTTTATTAATGTCTGGCTTTAACTTTGCTTAGATCACCTTATGGAAAGAATGCTATACTCCATCGGCCCTGGATGTAATCATTTTACAGAGGTTCAGATGCCCATCATAATGTGATGTTTGTAAGGAAAAGTGAGGCTGAGACATCAGAGGTGGACTCCACATAGTGGTGGTCACTTCACATTGGTTATGAACATTTTCCAGAAAGTAATTATTAAAAGGAGGACACAGGAATATGTAGATTTTAAACAAAGAAACAAATAGAAACAGTGATCACTTAAGATTAGGTAGGTTCAGTTTGTTAGTTGGTCTGTAAATTACTAAAAAATTATTCATTTAGTCTCTCATATTGTGACCCAAACAGATGTGGTTTCTATCTTACATTGGCTCTTACTATCTAACAGAGGAAACAGAGGAGATCATAACAAAAACAAATATTCCCATCTAACTTCAATGCCTTTGCCAGACTTCTAGACTAGACAAATAAGACACATGTAGACTTAACAAAAAATTGGGCAAAGTCTCTTGATATTTTTGAAAGCAAAATGGAATAGTGTGTCTGCATAATGGTATGGTCCCATTTTATACTTGGGTTCAAAAAATGAACTAGTCTAGGATAGAAATGAGGACATTGGGTCAAGAGAAGTTTCTTGGTGGAGACATGAGTCTGGGAAAAAAAGCCAGTGCATCCATAGGACAGCCCCAAACTGCTGCATCTGAAGCCTACAGTCCAGGGCATGGAGGGTTAGGTTAACAGCAAACAAGTTGCTGCAGTCAGGGACCAGTGGTCCAGGAGGTGACTAATGCCACCTGGGAAATACCAGGGATGCCAATAGGTGTGGTCCAATCCATTACTATGGATGTTGTAAAAGTCACAGTCTGATTAGAGGGTTGCTATCAAAACATACCACAGAACATTTTTAAAATGATACTTTCTTGGCAAAACATCAACAGGAAGAGGTCACAAGATGTCATGCAGGCCTGGATTTAAGTCAACAACAACAAAGGAAAATCTCACAAGTAAATTATTTGTTGTAATTAACAATAAAATTAGGTCTAAAAGCTTTCATTTTATTCAAAACTAAACAAGAAAAACATTTGAATAGGTGATATTGAGGCCCAACTACGTGCCTGGCCACGCGTTAAGTGTGCAATGCACACTGGCTCCTTTAAGACTCACGACAGTCTAGTCTATGAAGTCGGTGCTCTCATTTATCCTCATTTGGTGGGGAGGACACAGAAACTTGACCAAGGCTAGAAAGTAGTAAGTCCAAACATGAAAGCAGGATTGCTTGGCCTCTGAGCTTACTCCTTTTGTGATTAAATGACACTGCCTTTGCAAATCAAAAATTTTCTTCTTATAAGTAATGTCATTAAAACCACTTTCGAAAAATAAGAAATGTGTCTTAAATAGTGTATAATATAGGAAACATTAACAAATATCTCCCATCAGGTAAAGCATCATTTCTGCCCCTGTTTGTTTGTGTTTTATCATAATAGGAGAAATGCTGTCTTTAAAGACTCGTTGTAGAGAAGTGCCACCAGGCAGGAGCTGCATGTTTGCTGATGTTCTGATACTACAGATGCAGTTTGCTCTAAACACTATTGTCTTACCTTATACACCTCAGCTCTCAACTTCTTAGGATCCCAAGTCCACAGTTCTTTATTTTTCCTTTGTAGAATTCTGATTTTGTGTGATTTGATTCAGAAAGAGTTTGAGAACAAGACTGGGCTTTTCATAGAAGTCTTTCTTTTCTGGGAATCTGATCCAGGGAAAGTGAGGTTTTATAGCATGATTGCTTTATCTGCTACAGCTCATTGCCCTCTGCTGAGGTCCATCCCGTCTCCTCCCATCTCTGCATCTTTTGCCTGGGGGTAGCAATGTGCTGAGCTCACTCTCACTCCATGAATCTTCATTTCTTTAAACAAGTTATAACAATTCTATTCCCTTTTGTCAAATATCCACTTCACAATCTCCCTTATAGCCAAGGGTAGCCCTGGGATTTAATTTTGGCCAATGAGATACATAGTGGAAGTCTTCTAGGGGCGATTTAGGAAATATTTTATTTTCAGATAAAGGGGCAGACATAGAGGAAAAGCTTACTGGAGCTGTGCCTTGTTGCTCTTCCACTTTCTTCTTATGTGAATGTGTGTGGCCTGGAGAGGCATCTCTCTCCTGTGACCAAGAGGCAACATGCTGAAGATGCTTGAACCGAAAACCAGAAAGGCCTCCGTACCCTCACTGAGCAGCCACCACTGAGCCCAACTCCTCATTAGGTAAAACACCAAACTTTTAACTGTTCAAGCCACAGTTAGCCAGGTTTTCTGTTTCTTGGTATCAAAAGCTTTCCTAACTCTTTTTTTTTTTTTTTTTTTTTTTTTGCGGTACCGGGGATTGAACCCAGGGGCGTTCTACCTCCGCGCTACACCCCCGGCCCTATTTTTTTAAACTTTATTTTGAAACCGGGTCTCACGAAGTTGCGGAGGGCCTCACTAAGTAGAGAGAGAGAGAGAGAGAGAGAGAGAGAGAGAGCTGAGGCTGGCCGCGAACCCGGATCCTCTGATCTCCGCCTCCGAAAGTACTGGGATTACAAGCGTGAGCCACCACGCCCGGCCCCTAACTCTTTTATGGTACAAATATACATTAAATTTGTAAGATAAGACGGGGCATGGTGGCACATGCCTGTAATCTCAGTACTTGGGAGGTTAAGACAGGAGGATCACAGGTTTGAGGACAGCCTCAGCAAGTAGTGAGACTCTCATCAAACTAGCCAGACGCTGTTTCAAAATAAAAATAAAAATAGGGCTGGGAGTATAGCTTGGTGGTGGAATGCTCCTTGGCTCAATCCCCAGTAACACACACACACACACACACACACACACACACACACACACAATCGTAAGATAAACTACCCCAATGGCACATGCCAATTTGGAGTTCACATGGTCAGTGTTGTCAAAACTAATATTTACATGCTCTTGTACTGGTGATTTCTTTACATTTCTGGGTTTGACAGGCCACTTCTAAATATACATACTTTCCACATGCATTCAATATAAATATATTCTAGAAGAAAACCTACATCAAGTCTTTATTTTTCCTCTAAGCATCACCTGTGAACGTCTTAAGGTTCCTGAATTGGAAAAGGTTGGCCCAACAGGCTCTTCTCTTCCTGCTAGGCATTGTCGGCTCTCAAAGCCGTCCCCATGGCTACAGCCCAACACCCGGGAGAGCATGCAGATCACACAGGGAGCAGCTGTGACGCTGGCGTTTGGCAGAGTGCCCGTTAAAGGAACCCAAACATGCTCAGAAAACAATCCCTGAAGGTTGCACTTAAGGAGTGAACTTGAAGCGATTGCAGACATAACACCTGTGATTTTTCAACACTCACTGAGCTTTAATTAAAGCTGCCACGACACCTCAGCCCGGCGCTCCAGGCCCAGAACTGCATGGCCCAGATTGGAAATGGGTGGGTGATGCAGGCCTGGGATGATGAAAGGACCAGGACACAGGCTGCTTCCTGACTCACCCCCGGGGAGGGCTTTCTGTGATTTCCCCAGTGAAGAAGGATTAGAAGCCAACATCAGGGCTAAATTACTTGTGACTTGTTATTAGACATAATCATTCTCAGTAAACACTTGAACAGACTGCATTTGCTTTCTATTTCTAGTATGGGGTTAGTAATTTTCAAATAATCATCTTTTCCTTTGTAAGTTTTCAAGTGAAAGAGCTCCTTCAGGGTGATATCTAAAGTGGGTGAACCCAACCAATGATTTTAATCAACACTCTCATCCCTATTATGGATCCCCATAGGTGAGCAGAAACTCTCCCTCCTCCTATCCTGCTTAATGAGCTTAAAGGGTTGATGTTTATAAAGCACCTAGCAAAGTCTGCTCATGGTGAACACGCACAAATAATAGCTTTTCCTGCCCTGCAGAATTCCTTCTCAGCACTGTTTATATTTCTCAGTGTCGTTGTCGTTAATGAGGAGGGTCATCGTAACACTACCTACCTCTCTAGTCAGATTGTACCTTAAAGAGGTCATTGTATTTTAGAAGATATGATAACAAAATTCCTCCAGCCAAGAAGGAAAGTTTGTGTCCTTTGAGAAATAGCTGATATACTGTGAACATTTAGCCCACACTAAAAAAGTCTTAGAGGAGAACATGTGTTTGATAGATGTCTGAAGGTCTAAAACAGCTGTCGTGTTGAAGGAGGTGTTGGCTTGTTCTCTGTGGGTAGAAATAAGAACAATGAGTAGAAAGACTAGAGAAGATTTTTTTTCTACCCACTTTAGTTGTGTGGCTCTTGAGAATCCTTGGATAACTTAAAGGACTATTGACATTCTTGGTTTGAAAATTTAGGAGCCATGGAGTAGAGGTAGAAAAGCGTGTTTTTTACCCTCATCTTCTGTGGCTGGGGCCTAAGAATTAAACAAACAACAACAATGGACAGATAAACAGGAAAAAAGTATACACATTTAATTTGATGTTAATATTTTTGGGTGTACATGGAGGCCTGACTATATAGAAGTGAATAACCAAAGAAGCAGATAGGGCTGAGAGTTTATATACCACTTTAACAAGCAATGATGGATTCAGGAGATGTGACAAGACAAAGGAAGAAGGGTTTGGACTAGGCCAGTAGATTATGGGAAAGTGACCAGAAAACATACTAATGGAAGATAGATTTCCTTCCTTCCTTCCTTCCTTCCTTCCTTCCTTCCTTCCTTCCTTCCTTCCTCCCTCCCTCCCTCCCTCCCTTTCTGTATTTCTTTCTTGCACTGAGGATTGACCCTAGAGGCATTCTACCTCCAAGCTGCACCTTCAGCCCTTTTTATTTTTTATTTTGAGACAGGGTCTCGCTAAGTCGCTCAGGCCTCAAACCCGCAATCCTCCTGTCTCTGCCTCCCAAGTACTGGGATGACAGGTGTGTGCCACCTTTCAGTAGGTTTGATTGTTCAGATTCATTTTGGTGTTGACTTCCCACATCCAATAATAAGAATCTTCTCCTCTTCCTGGTATAGGGAAGGCACCTTTTTCACAAGAATTTCGTGCTCTGCGTTTCTCAATTTTCATTAGCTCACAATAAACGATTATGCCAAAGTGCTATATTTTGGGGTGGTGTATTCTGATTCCCTTCAGTCATGTTCTTGCTCTAGCCCATATCAGATCAGGAAACATTTCACCAAGATTTTACAAGCTACAAAACTGAACTCTGCTTCTAATGCCTCCCCCCTCCTCACCATGACCTGTAACAAAAGGGATCGGAGATGTCTCTGATCCTATCTTGTTTAGGACTCTGTCTCAGCCCTTGATCACCAAAATTTTGTAAGTGTTATGCTGTGAAGAGGCAAAATATCACTTTTTAAGGCATTTTTCACGATTTTAATTTTGTATACATATTTGCTTAAAACCAGTAAGTTCCTAGGTCAGGTCCAGGTAGCTGAAGGTACCCCCCTTTTTTTCTTGTAGTATTGGGGATTGAACCCAAGGGCATTCTGCCTCTGAGCTATATCCCCAGCCCTTTTTATTTTTTGTTTTAGAACAGGGTCTCTCTAGGTTGCTGAGAGTCTCACTAAGTTGCTGAGACTGGTCTCAACCCTATGATACTCTTGTTTCAGCCTCCCAAGTTCTGGGATTACAGGAGTGTCACCACACCTGGCTGCTGAAGGGCCTTTATAAGTAGTTTATATTGTCTACGCCCAAGATACACTGCAAACACAATCTGGAGCAAAATGGGAAATAATATATTTCTAAAGACAGGTTTAAGGATTGCAGGTTCAAGGCTAGCATGGGGTAACTTAAACTTTATTTCAAAATAAGAAATAAAAGTGCTAGGGGTATAGCTCAGAGGTAGAATGCCTCTGGGTTCAATCTCCAGTAA